>RDPX01000247.1:1030928-1060422 GCA_003991215.1 Morbakka virulenta
CGCGCGCTACCATAAAAACAGAAATTTCCCATGACTCTACTCACGGTAACTATATTTTTATGGTAGCGCGCGTGTTCATATATGAATTTTTCTTTCTAACGTAAATTTTAATGGTTTTGACTGTTTGCACTGGGTTTTTTTAGGCCTGATGATGAATAAATAATTATTTGAAATATATTGTCGATAAAGAACATGCTACATTGTTGGACCTGTTTTGAATCAAATTACAACCACCATAATGTTTCTTCCGTATAAATTACAACTAAAAAACCTTTTCAAGAAGAGCCGAATACGGGACTAGGGTAGGCAATGATTTAAAAATTTGGACCACAAGAATGTCAACCAAAATTCATTATTTCAAGACAACTACCAAAATCGAATCTAGACCAGCTGTGTAGATTGATCAACTCCATAAATAATATAAATAATATAAGCAACCAATCTTGGATTTATGATAAAAGAGTCAACAATCTGATTAGTTTGTGAGAAAAAGGCCAGCAAAGCCACGCTAGAGTCATTTTGAAAATGTCTAGAGGAAAACCATTGGAGAAAAGATAAGCTTTTTCCCGAGAAGATAAAGAAACACAAACAGCATATAAATGTAGAGGTAAACAGCTAGGGGAAAACAACTGAAAACAGATAAGGTTCACCCCTGGAGGACAAAGAAAATCAAACAAAATAAAAATTAGAGGTAAAAATCTACTATCTTCTAAAGTTTATTAAAACTGATATTAAACAGTGACTTAATAGTTACCTCATGAACTTTTCAAGACAACAGAATATCCACTGTCACTTCACTAGGACCATACGACCTTGATTTTGTCACCTGCTTTACCCAGCTCGGTATTTTTGTGCCCTTGACCCCAGCAAGAGCAAAGGAGGCCCTAAATTCCCTTTGCAGTGGTTCTTTGCCACCTAAAGTTTTCAAAGCCGCAAGCAGGGATTTTTCCTGTCTGAATGTGGCTTCATCCTGTATTGCAACTAGAACTATCTTCCTAGAAAGACAAAAAGGTGAAAAATATATAGTAGCTTTTAAGACAATAACATTCAAAGCATGTCTAGCAGATTACAGGGTACTCAATAACCAAATGGACTTGGCTTTAAACGTTGTGACTGTTGAATTGTGGATATTGATAACGATGGACAGCTACCCGAGAAGGAGAGCAGATGGACATGCATGCGCAAGATGAAGGACGATGGAACACAGGCATACTTACAATGAGATGTGTTGTATGCGCCATGTGTACAACGGTCACAAGTGATACATATGAAAACTATACAGTTTTACGTTGGCTTTAAATATAAAAGTGTTCTTATCTTCTCTCCCACTACTTTACAATACAAAATTTGCCAGGAAGGGATTATTGTTTACTTGACTTGATACATGTTGGATTTGTTTAAAAAGGTTTACAGAGTACGACTCTGCTTTGATTACCAATTGTTTGTTGATATTTATAAATGACTTAACAAGGAGAGAATGTTGTATTGTGAATATTGATAACGACTGAGGGCGATCAGAGAAGGAGAGCAGATGGACAAGCATGTCTGAAAGTGACACAAAAGTGACATTTCTGATAACTGAAATATTACATCATTTAAACCTTAATGAGTTTTAATTTTTTCACAGTGTTCTCGAATTTTGCTAAACTACTTTCTTCTTAACAGTACTCAAGAATTCTAATAAAAGGGCTTCAACTTTGGCCTAGTTTTATTTCCGTTTCTGAAGGTCCCTCAATATTTTCTGTGTATTTAGTATTGTGGATTTGTGAAGGTGTCTTCGTCAATGTGCAACAATTCTAACTCCTAACAGTTAGTTTACATTTAAAAATCTCTATCATTTGGTACAATGACAAATATTTAAATATGGGCCAGAAAAAAGGCCCAACCTGTTACTAATATAAAATAACTGGGCTTGAAACTCATAGAAAGTACCATTTAGGAACTGTAATTAACTGATACTTCGTTTTTGTAAAAAATACCACAAGGTTTGTTGAAGTGTGGATGTTACGTCGTGCTAAAATCATGTCCTATCATAAAAAATATTTAGGTACAAAAATCTCGTATCAAATTTAAATTAAAGAACTTTCCGGAGCTGGGTAAAATAACTTGAGTCATCATTGTCATTTCTAACACTTATTTTTTAATTGAAGATAATAATACAAATGGTTCATATTGTACTTACCCTGGCTTGATTGCCTTGATAAAGTTAGCCATTTTGTAACTTTCATCAGAACTGGCGTGTGTATCAAAAGCTTTTGTATTCTCCACCACTCCTGAAAAGATTGAATGACACTAGGTCATTAGATGATATGTTGCTTTAATCTTTATTAATTTAAGGGTTGGTAAACTATTATCTTCTCTAATTATCATTGATGAGCCTGATTTAATTTGCAAGTTCTATCAACGTAATTAAATGGAAAGGGTGTTGTGATGACATATTAACAAAAGAACTAATTTGAAAATCATAAATCTATACTGGAGTTGTAAAATATATTTCTTGCTTAGAAGTATATTTATTAATTGTTCCTGCTAACGATGCGAGCGACAACACTATACTACAGGAGCAGTTTTTGAGGCAGTTGAGTTGGTTGCACTGTGCTACTGTGAATAGTGTATGTCGAGTTGAAGTGGAAGTGCCCTCGCATCCAATCTTTCCAAAAATCGAAACAGTAAGAGATATGAAGAAGTTTACTGAAAAACTTTGCTTCTTAAGTAATTCTTATGTATTTTTACCAGTTTCTGCAGTAATAGAAATACTATATCACTACTGGAGCCATCCCACGAAAAATGGAGATTTTGGCGCAAAATTATTCCCACCCTAGAACAACTGTTAGGCTCTCAATTTCTAAGAAACACTAACCATATTCTTTTTCATCAATTTGGTGGTAAACAAACCCCACCAATCCCCAAAACTCTTATCTTTTATCTAATTAAACTAGCCAAACGTTGTCTTTGGCACTGGCAATGTAAGCGACGCTTCGACAATACCACGTAATATGAAAACAATGTATTTGCCCTCTTTAAGAGCACCCTATATTACCGCATCTATACCGCGTTCAAGTCCCAAGAGCCTTTACTTCAAAAAGAATTTGAGAATGTCTGGCTCCACAACGGTATTTTGTGCCACGTTAGACACAATAAATTGTATCTTAAAATGTGAGTAGAAATGCTAGCATTGTAATTTTGTTTCGACCTCCAAGTGCTGTGGCTCTTTGACGAGCCTCATCTTCGCAGCACCTTATCCCCACATGTAGACTTTTTAGTCCTTTTTCTTAGTATTTTAAAATGTGTAAATGTGCAATAAATATTAAAAAAAGGGGGGGAAAGGTCCTCCCAGAAGATGAGGTTACTAGGACCTAAAAAAACAAAAAAATAATAATAAATAAATCATAAAATAGAATTAATCTCAAAAAATCAATCCTCCATTTCCCCCTTGTTTGTCTCTTCCTTCGTCTTTGTATTGCGCGCGCGCAATGACCCCATTCTGCTCTCTTCTCTGCCTGTCGGATGTTTCAATGATTAACTGGTGGAAGTCATTATTGATTCTTGAACCTAATGGCTCCCCCGTTTGCCACTTTTTACCAGGGCAGACGTATGAGAAAGATCCAGCGAAAAATGTTACCTTGAGAAACATTTTTCGCTGGATCTTGTTACCTCAAGTTTCCTCTCCTTAGAGTAGACTTTTGTTCATGAGGTTCACTTTCCATAACCTCGTGTTTTGTTGTTTTTTAAGCGTTGACAGTTATCAGATATTGCAATGTCAACGAAAAGGCTGAGACGATATTGTGACAAGTAATTTTGGCACTTTTAAAACATTTTGGCAAAATTGACAACTCCATGTCTGGTAACTCGCAACACTTCAAAAACAACAACAATACAAGCGGTTTTGTGAAAGTGATTGGTTGGCAGGTTTTTACGTTTTTGCAAAGTTTGAAACAAAATGGGTATCAAATACCTTCAGGCACTATTTTTCAACAGCAAAATCAAACCTTGCTTTTTCAAAAGCATCCTGTGGAAAATTGAATCTCAAAGGCAAGTTTTCACTTTTTACTGATAGAAAATTTTGATTTTATAAGAGGCTTGATTTTAGCTTGCTTTTGCCCAATTTTAGATCAAAAAACAGTTTTAAATACCACAGATCATCATCAACAATTGAATTAATAAATTAAGAAGAATCAAAAGTACCAAGAAACGAAATCAAGTAAGGCAAGGAAGTATTTGCGCTGAAGAGGCTCTTAAGCGTTCCTTGGAGCGAAAGGCCTAGAAAAAAGAAATATAAAACAATCTGTAACTGTGAATCAGTGCCTGCTGTGAGGCTTTTCAAGAACAATTTGAGAAATATGACTGAGCATGTCCTTTTCTGCCGTTTTTTTCTTTCAGAGGAATGCACCTGGTACCCAGAACCAAGACATTGTATTTTTGTGAGATTTCAAAGTGCCAATGCACACTCTGTCCAATGATATCCAATATGACATTGATTGATTATCCAACGATATCCAATAAGTTGTTGGATAATTTTCTTATCCGTCGAAGGTTAGCTACAATAACGAAATTGCAAGATCTTTCATTAAACTTCATGGTTTGATGGATGCATTTATAACTCAAAACTGAATAGCAGAAAATAGAAAAATATCTGTGCATTGGGGTAGAACCAGGACCTATGGCTATAAGAGTTACATAACCGATTCTTGAGCTATGGGTTTTACTCTCTTTATGAGTTTGTTTTGTAAACATACTTTTAACTTTTTATCACTTTCATAGATAATAAATATCTCTTCGTAGTGTTTTCAAGAATTTTCATGCCTCATAATTTTGACAACAATAAATATCATTTGTAGAGGTATTAAATATAGATAACGGATAAAAAGTCGATTTTCGATATGTAAACAAATCCAATACCTGATTTTTTATTAACTACTACAATATTGTAGCCACGTCCTTTACGGCTATATTCGGTGCCATTGACGTTAATCGATGCTGTTCCGGGTATTTTTACTCTTTCATCGTCGTATCCCTCTGATTTAACCTGAACAGTTATAAGGTCTACAAAGAAAAACAATTAATTTTGTGAAACAATTAACCTACAATTTTTCAAATTTACATCACGTGCATCCTGGCAAAGGAAAGTTTTAACTTATGTTTTAACATATTGAAAACGAATTCCATTGCTTGTAAGTAACAATGGTATTTTCAAGCAATAAAGGCGATACCACTGTCAAGGCTGCAGTAGCAGCAACTTTGGTAACATTAGGAGTGTGATCTCTCGACAATTGGACCCAATAATCCCACCTTTATAACAACTTTAATAAAAGAGCAAGGACTCTTAAGAATTTCTTCTCAAATTTGTAATGGAATTGTCGAAATGGAGTCGTAATGGGAGACAAAGTAATTATGGCTGGACTGCTATAGATTGACTGCTTTTGATGGTAGTAGAGTGCTGTGTAGGGGCAATAGGAATGCGATGTTGACTGTGTTTGGTCTCACATTGGGCATGAAGGTTGTTGTGGCAAATAAAGTGATACCTGCCATAGATGTGACTTTAGATCTGAATGTAATTGCCCAAGTGGGAATATGAAAGAAAAATGGAGGCCTCTGGCATGTTTGCAAGTACTGCTAAATGAAAAATAGAAGATAGGGACGCCCAGGCCAGTTTTATGGACGTTGAATGAGTAGTTGAATGGAAATGCAGGAGGAGCTCATCCAAGATCGACAAACAGGAACACATGCTACGAAAAGCAGTTAACTTAGAAAATGATGAAAGAATTTGAATATGAATTGGTCAAGTGGATTAAAAAAGCATTGCTATTCCAACTGTCTGAGTCTATGCATGAGGGGGTTAACACCACTTATCGTTCTGGAGCAGCCAACTAAGCAAACGGTGCGGCCAGTGTTCCGAGAACTTAATGAGTAAGAGAAGTGCCACACAGATTATAAGGCAGTGGATGTCTCCTGTTAAACATTAAGGTAGTACCAAAAAGGGGTAAAGGTCGGGAATTATAGATTTAAAGGATGCGTATATCCAACCGCTGGTAGCCAAGCACTTGCGGAAGTATCAGTTGGTAAATTATAAGGGACTGGCATATTGTCTGACTAGGTTGTGGATTGGGCTAATTGTGGCATAAAAAATAATGGGATAGGTGCTAAAAGAGGAGGTCGCAATTTCCAGGAGATGAAACAAGTCAGGAGCTCCTACTTTAAGGATATTTTAGATGACGAATTAGTAGTTAAAGCAGATGAGGTAACTGATCACTTAAAGGAGAATGGCTGGGAGACAAAGGCTGTAGAGACATTGGAGAGTGATGTTGCATTAGGGATTAGGATAGAAAGGAATCAAAATGATGCGTTGATGTTGTAATGCGGTACCAGAGGTTCATGCAGACCTACGCCGAGGAAAGGTTTTCTATTTATGTGGGGGATTGTTGGGGCATTACCCAGTTGTGGATTGGGTGTGAGGGCATGCAGTTTTGCGAAACTTGTGCAGCTGAAATCAGAGTGAAAGGAAAAACAGGAAGGGATGCACAGGGAATGATATATGAGTGACCCTAGCGTGCGAGACAGGGTCATCCATTTGGAGGAAGCTGCTATGTGGACCCAGGTAAAGAAGAAGTGGTGTAGATGGACGCAAGCAGCATTGCAACCGGAGGTTTACTGGAAATGGATGGTAGAGAATCTGAAAATGATACATGGCTACAGAAGGCTAAAACACATAGTTATATTTCTGCATTGATTTATTCTTTGTCCTCATCCTCATCTTCTTCAATCACACCACCTTGTCATTAGAGTTTCTTCATCGGACAAAGTGATAAATGGGAGTTCAATCTTTCCCTTTCATCTTTGCAGTGTTGACATTTTTTCAGACAATCGATAGCGTTATCTTTGGTACCATCAATTGCGACGCTCAATTCACAACATCTAAATGAATTGATGATTCTTGCTTTGGGTTGATGAGACCAGGCATCTAGGACCATTTAACAATCTTTTTCTATTCCTGGGTTTTCTATTTCTACCATCACTGAGCTGGTGGACACATTTTTCTTAGTCAATGATCATGCAATTTAGTCATTTTCTTTTTAAAAGATTTGTTCCAACACACATCACATGCTTGAATGTACTTAGCTCATCCATCTGGTGTAAGAATGGTAGCTATAATTTTTTCCTTCATATGTTTTCTCAATTCGTCAACCATATGATACTCAAATGAGTCCCAAGCTGGAGGTCATCTGTTGAAAGGAAATGTGCCTAAAGTATTTTGACCTCAAATGTAGTCATTTTATTCATCTAAGCAGTCAGAAGTAGTAATAATCACACACAACGAGTATTAAATTCTTCATCAAGAGCTTTAGATTCTCGTTTGGTAGCGCGAAAAACTATCAAGGAATTTCAGTCTTGTCCCATCTGCTTTGCAGCTAAGCATACACTGACCATATATTTTTCATGATCATCTGTTTTTAAACAAACTGATTTTGCTCCCTTTCTGTCCATTGAAATGTTTGGCCACATGTCATCCATACTGGTGTCTCATCCATTGCAATTATATTTGACGTTTGGTACTTAAATTTAATTGATAGCCAACGAGCATGTAAAATATACAATATAAGCTTATCGATAAAGCATTCAGAATCATGTTGTGCTGCTATTGTTTTCGGGCGTAACGGCAAGCCATTGCGACGTGTGAAATTGTTGATACAGCCATTGCTTGCAAGAAACAGAGATCTCTCACTTTCGTCGCACATATCTTCATACAAACATTTACCCTTGGCTATAATAATTAGTTTCCTTGAGACAATCAGCCTTTTAGATCTCTTTTGGTGAACCAATTTCACCAATTGGTTTTCTAGCTATATGTCTGAGGGTTTTCTTTCTCCGTCTTCCAATCTTTTATTGTACGATTTTTTAACTGCTTCATATTTTTTCCATTTGTTGTCTCCAAACACTAAATGTAGAAGAAAGACTGGATGCATATAATTGTAGACAGCTAAGAAGAGTATTAGGAATAAGATAACCGATTCGGGTATCAAATTAAAAGAGATATGAAAAAACTGGTGAAGAACCAATATCTGGCACTATGAGAAAATCTAGATGAAAACTATTTGCCCATATACTTAAAAGACACATGTGTTCCTGCATATAATAATATGGAGCTTATCTTCACACCAAATAAATCTAAAGGGTACAAAGCTAAACCAAGAACACCAAGAAAGGTGCTCAATAATAACCTAAATGCCTATTATGGTCAGGACAGGTGGTCTCGAGATGCTTGAGCAGTGGCTAAAGACCAGTCCAACACGAAGGGCCGTCCCGCGTATGGTCCTGGAGGGGCAATCCCTGTGTCTTGCATTTAATGCTGTTTTGCATGCCTTATGTCCCACTTTTTCTTGATCTGTTGCCTCCCTTCAGGTCTTTCATAGATGGGAATCTGTGAAAGACAAAAATGGGCCCACTGATAACCAGAGGTGCCATCAATGAAAGACCAAGATCTCTGGTCTCTGCTTGTTCTGGGCTTTGACTATACGGCCCAACCATACAAGACAGGTGGTCTTGAGATATTTGAGCATTAGCTGAAGACCAACCCAAGAGGAAGGGCCTTCCCACTGAAGGTCCAGGAGGTCCAGTTTTATAAATTCTGTTAGAACTGAAGGCCTAAAATTGAGCGTCAACGAATCCAATGTTGATTGCAAACCTTTGAATAATCACTGCGTTCCTCAGTGAATGTAAAATCTTAAAGATGGCTAGAGTTCATTCACATTGCGTGCCTTATAAACTGCCCTACATAATTAAGTATGATACTGTTGTCAAAGAAAAATGGACATCTGAAAAGGATAATATTAGACATTACATGAAAGATGATCACCCACAACCCCTGAGTTTCGACAAAAATTTTATCTCTGTATACAAAAATTATTTGTTAGTAGGACATGCTTTGATAGGGGTTTCACAAATAATTTCATACTTTCTTTAAGCGAGTCAAACAGACACATTGAAAGTGGGAGTGACCATGGAAAAAAGGACGAGGCAGAAAAAAAAAATCTCCGAGAATAGCTGCCGATTATAAAGAAAAAATATACCCACTTTCCCTGTCAATACCACAAACCAACAAAGTGTTATGGGATACCTATTCACGGTAAAGAAAAATAACGTTACTGTGATCAAAGGGTTTTTAAGGACATTTTCAGTAATTATTAATTCAACAGAAGAGAGACAAAAGTTGGATAGCGCAGGACTTTAACCAAGAGGTTCATCTCTTTAGCAATGTAACTTTTTAGGAGGTTTTGTTCGAAAACATTCTTACAAATCTTTTCAGAAAACACTGTATATCCTGAGTCAGCCTTTGGTTTGAGGTCACCTAAAATACTGAAATATAGTTGGGTTTTTTTGCGTTCTGAAGCACGTCTATTAAGGTCATTGTATTGTTACTCTATAATTTGTGATTTTGTTCACATTTTGGGAGAAACAGAGCTTTGGCGTATGACGAAAACCTTAAAACTTTTATTTGGTTGAAAATTTGAAGTTAATATTTGCGATCCTTTTCAAACAAAGACAAGAAGACAGTTTGATGATTGTAACTGTACCGGAGAAAAGATTCGTATCTCTTATTCCTCTGAAAAATATGTTTTGTTGAGTTAACTCTTTTTAGTTCTCAACAACCTTGATTGTTTTATCCATGGTAAGAATTTATTTATTTTGAAATTTAATACTTACTTTCATATACACAGTCAGATACGTCTATAGATCCAGCATCTGTTGTTCCTTTCCCACGAGGGCATTTTATGCATCTCGTGCTATTTGAATAAGGTTGATAAGTTCCCTTGGCACAAGCAATGCATGTTGCAAGACCAGTTGTGGAGTACGTGCCAGCTTTACAGATTTCTAAAGTAAAAACAGAAACAAATTTATAACTTAGTATAGAAATATATATAGCTTCAAAGGAATAATTTATCTGAAAATCAGAGAGGAGATAGCTCTTACGGTTGTAGGGGGAAACGAATTAAAACCAGAAGGCTTCACAAGTGGAGCAAACTTAAGAAGAAAATGAAGGTACGTACTCCTTAAAATTGGGCTTGAAAGTATACAAGGTAAAAAGTCTGAAGATAGTAGAAAGATGTATGATATTGTACTTCATTATGTCATAGTCGGATAATAATCTACCAATAGTGTGTTCAGAGATAAACTATATGTCAAGTAACATATGTGATATAGACTCTCTTATTTTCTAATGGTGCAGTCGACGTGATTTGTACCTGTCTAAAGAAGAAAAGTAGAATTAAGAACAGAAGTCATATTTTGTTTTTTGAATACGAGTGGTGGATGAGCTCAATAAACATGACAAAGTGGAACAAAATCTAAAGTGGTAAACTACTTTTAACTGACGACAATCCTTTATTTTTAATTTTGGGTTTGAAGAGTGAATATCAAGCAGACTTACCTTGGGTATCCCGGAAGTTTTTAAGAAAAGGCTAACATTATCCTCTTTTACCCACCAAACGATAGATTGTCCTTGTCAAATAGACACAAAGGAGAAAATTTACCTATAGATGTAAGAGCTTTATTTAGTTGGGAGTAAGGTAAGTCACGCACAGTAAGGTAACTCAGCTATTTTTATTACTAGTAGCTGAGGTAAAAATATCCACAGCACAAGAACAGGGTTTGACCTTGGATGATACATTTCATAAGCCACGTCTGTTATTTTGTATTTTGTGATCTGTAATATTGTTATTAAGAAAATGGCCTTACCTTTACATTCTGTGAAATTAGTTGAATAGAAGCCGTGTGTGGAAAACCCGTTTGGGCACTTTTTACATCTGCTGAAACCATCCTCATCTTGATAGGTCCCAATTTGGCAAATACTGCATTTTCCAGTAGTACTCTTTTGATATGTACCAGCAGGACAGAGAACTAAAAGGAAAAATCAATCGATTCTGATAAGTTTTAAAAAGGTATTAATTACAGATGTAAAAAGTTAATATTTATATATATTTGTTATTGAAAAAATGTTATATTTCGTATTTTATTGATTTATTACATCTATATAATATATATTTCATATGTTAATTCTATTCAAAGTAATTCCTGTGGCTTACAATAAATAATATTAGGAAATTAAGTGAAAATTTTTTCCTAACCCAGTTCTATTGCACATGATTGATAGGGTTAGGTAAATGATACCATGCCACTTGTACCGATTGAATAACGCCATTGATTTCTATAGACATAGCCATTTAATGTCCCCAGTATTCCTATCATCCTGATTCGATACCAACTACGATAGACATGTCATGTCTTTCGCATGCCAGTCCACCAGCTATCTAAAAAGCTCTTCCATGCAGAGTTGCTACTAGAAAGACGCTCTGGTCGAGCTCAGAGGAAGCGATCAAAGGACACACAGAAGTCCTTTATAAAAACCATTTATATAGACCCTACTTGCCGCGGGGTGCGCTGACTCTTTGCACCCACAACATACTACTCCACCATCCAAGCAGATGGTCATGATGGTCCTCATCGAATACGATGAACAAACCATCAAGATGAGATGTTGCCTCATAAAACTTTCTGTTTTAGCAAGTATTCTGTAAATATGTCTAATGAGCTAGTTTTTCTCTTTTTGGAAACGAATCACTAGATATTAAAGTCTGCCTTATTTTGTAACCTGTCCCAAAGGTGTAGGACAGATTTACATAAAAATAGCTGGTATCTATAATACCCTGCTATTTGCCTGACATTGGAGGATTACCATGTTTTGAAGTTTGATTTGAATTTTCCTGTGAATTATATGGAGTCAATTTAAATCTATTTTTCTTAAGCTTTAGTTGTGTACTATTTACAAGATTCTATACAAGGGAAAGGCAGTTGTTGTTTTATATAAAGTGGAAATAAAATGTAAATAAATGACAATATCAAAGTAATTGGACCTTTAGTAAATGTGATAAAATATATTATAGCTTGCCATACATGTAAATACAAAAAAGGTTACGCTATACTATTTCAAGGAAATAATAGAATTTCTTCTCATTTTAGAGTTATACAGTCTAGAAAGAAATGCACCTCATTTTCTCCTCTTTGAGCTCTATTATCGAGAATTAGATTATTAACTGAATGACTGAAGTAATCAGAACAGCCATGATCTAACCTTTGCAATTATGATTTATTTAAACAATATCCAGTAGTCTTTGACTGTAAACTAATAAAATCACTAACTGATTTCTTGGAACTAATAAAAATTGCTTATGAAATGGTTTATTACTGATATGTATATATACATATATATACATATATATACATATATATACACATATATATACATATATATATACATATATATACATATATATATACATATATTTACATATATATACATATATATAAATCCAGTATAGCATACAAAATAACTAGACAAATTTAGCAGTTACTACTAGTTTCATGTTTTCTTAACAATCTTCAAACTGCAATGAATTACTACAACATTTCGTGTATTATAAAGATGCATGGTAATTATGGAACACTCAATAGAATTATGGAACACTCAAGAGAATAAAGTATTCATTTATATTGTATAAATGAATAAAAGTATACTCAAGGGCACACATAAAGTTACAAACCGTAATACATACTTAGGCAAACAATCAAGAGAATAAAGTATTCATTTATATTGTATAAATGAAGAAATGATTAAAAGTATACATAAAGTTACAAACCATAATACATACTCAGGCAAACAATCAAGAGAATAAAGTAATCATTTATATTGTATAAATGAATAAAAGTATACTCAAGGGCACACATTAAGTTACAAACCGTAATATATACTCAGGCAAACAATCAAGAGAATAAAGTATAAATAAATACTTTATTCTCTTGATTGTTTGCCTGAGTATGTATTACGGTTTGTAACTTTATGTATACTTTTATTCATTTCTTCAAGCCACAACATTAGGGTTAGGGTTAGAGTTAGGTTTAGAAACAATAGGAACAACAAGGTTTCCAGTATTCTGCCAGACAACATCCGGTACAAAATAGTTATCGTTCGTCAAGGGCGTTAGAAAAGAATTCGAGATGTCCAGCCGTCTGATGGCGAAATAGCAACTGCTAAAAATCTGCATTATTCGTGGTAATGTTTTGAATCCAACACATTTTAAGGACTGGATAATGATTTTCTGATACTGTTCAATGTTAAAAATATGTGGTGTGCCCGGTGTTTTGGGGAGTGTTCTATAAGGTATCTTAAGGCTGAAGGAAAAAGACTTTTTATATATGATCGCAAAGACATACTTTTCTTCTATGATAGGAACTTTATCATTCAAGTGCAAAATAAGTTGGACAGTAAGCATATAACTCGTTGAAGACATGCACTGGAAATGAGAGTATCTTCTCCAATCTTTTAAATTATTAACTAGGTAAAGCTTTCTGACATGTTCTCTGTAAGAGTCATTTTCTTCTAAAATCTCTGACAAAGAACAAAAATGCCCGTAGTTGAAAATCCTAGGTCATAGGATTGACACAAAATTTACTCTCCTTTCTCAGAAAATTAGGAACAAAAATACGTACTACCTTCTATATATAAGTGAACCCGCTAGACTAAAACACCTCTACACTTCATTGTGAAAAATAACATTATAAACAGAATAATATTATTTGAACAGAAAGAACAGAGGAATTAAAAAAAAAAGATAAGAATTGTTGCAGTCAATTCCACAGGAATAGACTGCAGCCCATACTTTTTACCCTTTACGTAAACAAAATAAAAACTTGGGTGTCCGTGATCCATTTACTGAATAAACTTTAGCTAGAATTAGACTAAAGTGTGTTTGGCAATGGTTAACTCAAACTGCTTGATGGATAAATTGTGTACGACAGTAACTATTTGGAATAGGGTGTTTGTTACAGAGGGTGAGGCAGATGAAGTAAAAAGTGTATAATTTTTATCCTTCATTTACAAGCAAAGGCAAGCTAGTGCAGTTGGAGTGTAACCATTTGCTTCGTGACACCATTCCCCGAACTGGCAAGGAAGGCTTTGAATAATTAACAAAAGAAAAGTCGTTGGTTGGCGTCAAGAAGGGCATCGGGCCAAGAAATTTCGTACCTCTTAAGGGCACCGCCTAAGCTCAGATAGAGGAATAAAAGACTTTTAAAACAATTAGGTAAAAAGCTTATTAAATTTTTGGAGCAAAAAATGCCCTTTTTATCAGCACTTCTTTACAACTTTAGAACTTCACAGACGGTATTAATGACGTCATCATTATTTAGATTTTCCCTGCGCCTGACCAGATATGAAAGGAAAAAAGAAGAGGTGTTATATGATTTCTTTAAGAAATATATCAAATATATTTTAAACGAAATAGCTTATTTTATTAATTGTAGTCTTTAAGCTAGTAAAGAGAATTCGTATTGTATGCTATTTGAAGTTTAAAAAGACCTTACCGCACTTTGACCTATCCTCCTCTGTACCTTTAGCATCAACCAATGAAAAGGCTCTACCCTTTCCACAAGCAAATGTTTCCGCTGTACTTCGTACAGAACTTGGTGCTACATTGACCGTAGAAGAAATTGTTTTTTTGATCTATAAGAAAAGAGAGAAAAGTTGAAGGTTTTGGATATTTTGTTGAAATACATCAAGTAAAAGATTACTGATTTATTTTTGTAACGTTTAACCTTCAGCTTTATTGAACATAAAATGGTAAGGAAAACCATAAACAGCAACAAACATAAAAATTGAACTAGTCCAAACTTAAATTTGTTGAAGTAATATCTAATGGTAATTTGAATTAACTCACCCCTCCTCCTCCTAAAACCCCCAGACTTTCAGCAAGGCTTGTCTTGATTTGTCATGCGTACAGGTAAGTAATCCAGACCTGTCTCTCTCTATCTCTCTGTTACTAGGGTGGGGTAAATCAGCAACTTTTTCGCAAAACGAATAAAAGACGAGCGTTTTCATAAGCCATTTTTCCGTAGAGATTAAATCCGGTGAGAAAATTTACATTGGAGCATGATTTCGGTCAGAAAAGTCGCCATTTGTATAAATGGCCGCCAAAAATCACTTTTTTGGAGGTAGTAATTATTTTCGGAGCTTCTAATGCGTCCTCTCAAGGTTTCTAAAGGTCGTTGAATAATTTTTAGAATAGGAATGACCATATTCCTCGTACTTGACGATTCCACATTATACCTAGGTGAGGGGAGAAGTGATTTCAGGAGCGTGTCCATATCATATGGGATTTCGTTTTCGGGTTTCAATGCATTCTTTATTGAATGTTTCAGTTCTTCTACTTTGAATTTTTCCATTTTGTATTTTCCATCTAGCTTCACGCGCCGCCGTTGTCGAATTTCAGGAGCTATCGTCAGCTTAAGATAGGAAATTTCAAGGAGCAATTCCCTTTCCTCGAAAGTATCCAGTAGTATAATATTGTTCGGTGTGATAGGTCCGCCGTGTACTTTGCATTTTTCGAGCATGTCCAATGTTTTCGTATGTTCTTCTCGGCTTTCTTCAGTAGAGCCAGCTTTTGAGATTGTTTCAGAGTAGCCAGAAATTCTGCTTCTATTTTCCTGACATGTGGAACTTCCTCAGAATTCCGTGCCCATTTCCACTTTCGCCGTTTCTCCGTTTCCGACATTTCCAGGAACTTTGAATCAACTAAATATGCGTTTGTAGTTACCACATTTTTTTGGATATCGTTTGAACAGACGTTGTACCCCCACAAATTTTCAGTCTGTTGTCCAGTTTGGCAAATTCGCTCTCACATCCTAGGTTGGTTAGAGGAGCATAGTTCAATTTGGCGTTCTCGGAGTGCGTCGATTCACCACCGGTTACTGGATTTAAAATATCCATTTCGGTTAGTTGGTGATTCAAAGTCTCGAGTATTTCGTCGATAACAGCCTGGACCAGACGTCCACGACCGGAAACTTTATCAGATTTGTCCTTGATATCTCCCAATTCAGGTATTTTCTTGGTACAGAACTCTCTCACACTAATCAAGCTCTGTCTCTGATCAACAGTGCTTTCTTGTTATATTGCCTGTTTCTCATCTATCCCAAGCAATCTCATGAACAGGAAAACGATCCGTTCTCCTATGTCAGAATAGATTTCCGAGCAAAGGGTGACCCAGTCGTTCTGAATATACGTTGAAACTGCTAAAACCAGTTGGTTTGAGTTTTTATCGACAATTGTCTCAAAGAAGTGTAGGATGGATTGGCGCCGGGCAATGAATTCTTTCGCAATTTCTGCTATGCATCCGAATCGATTGCTTGTAAATCCCCTGAATCCAGTGTGGTCAATCTGCTGCAGCTGCAACCAGTTCTTGTATCCATTGTACAATGATTCGGAGTGACTGGCATGACTGGGAGACAGTAACTTCGCTATAGCTATTTGGCCCAGAGTGTGGATGAAGGTTGACGATGACAGGAAGGCTTTCTGGCCAGCTGAAATGTGCAACAAATTGTGCAGTCCGATTTTTTGTTCGGTATTTCGAAACACTTTAATAATGGAATGATCTATGCCGAGGATTATATGGGCACAGCATTTCAGCACCTTCTTGTCTTCTACACCAAGGTTTTTCAACAGTGTAGTGCAGTCTCCAGCACGATCAGACATCCAAAAATCAATAGAGGATTTTATGTTCTCCACTGTAGTTTCAGCCAGAACTGCTAAACTCTTTAGTGTGAATTCATAAGCAGCAGCTCGTTAGACACCACCATGGCTCACATTTTCGAGATAGCCCGTTGTTCGAGTCTTCCGTTGTTTATCAGGTCCAGAAACTGTGATATGATCAGTTTTTACATCATATAATCGATGACCAGCGACTTTGGTAGTGTCATCCAAACCGATCGTCACAATGTCATCCTCATTCGTCTCTGTGGTGTATTGCGCTTGCATCTGGAGATTCAGAAAAGAGGCATCCTCTAAATATTTGTCTATGGTTCTGGCGGAAGGGAAAATATTACTAAGATTAGCCGCTGAACGTCGACGTTTCACAGTCAAAGGCAATGATTCTTCACTGCTTATGGAATCATCATAATGTGTAGCTATTGATTCATTTCCAGGAGTATTATAGTCCAAAAGCGAATGAAGAGTCCAGTGTTGTCCAAAAATTATATTAGCAGTTTTCACTATAATACCGGCGATATCGCCTCGACTTACTTAATGATCATCTAAACCCTGTAAAGTGCACCGAACGATTCATTCATCTAAACAATTGCGGCTTATCCAAACGGGAATCTGTGGAAAATCGGACCGTGATAAAGATACAGTAGCTGCTGGAGGTTTTGAGCGGGTGGTAGATTTGGCATGCAGTTGACAGACATCAGATAAAATGATAAAATCAGGATCGTCAAAACTATCACTAGTACTAGTATCCTTTACTGCTTCATCGTATTGAAGCTTTCGTGATATATTCTCATTTTTCACGGCTTCCGACATCTCTTTACGTTTTTTCTTATCTGATTGTTACCGTTTGGAAATACGTTCAGTCTTTTTCATCCATTTCTTGGAAACAGTAGACAAGTTACAGGTGGCAACATATGCACCTTTACAATTGTCAGCATAAAAACTTTCGTCCTCCGTGCTCATTTTCACTCCATGCATATCCTCCATTTTTCTCTGATACCCAGAATCACTTGTTCTTATATCGTACGCGATGCTTCTCATTCGTCTATTGAAAATGGCAGCCTTTTCGCACCATGAGGTTGTCTTTTTGAAGTTAATGTTCCGCTGTTGTTTAATTATTGTATTGAAAAAAACATTGTTATCCTTTATTTTCTTTGCCACTGCTTTCTCGTTCATTAGAAATATATTTTTGGATATCCAGTCATCACACAGTTCATTGGTAACAATTCTGCTTGCTTCATCTTTTGAAACTGTCTTCTTGCCCGTTCGAACTGCACACAAGAATAACATACGTCCGATCAAATGAGCACCAGCTTGTAATTTCGATTTCACGAGNGGCATCCTCTAAATATTTGTCTATGGTTCTGGCGGAAGGGAAAATATTACTAAGATTAGCCGCTGAACGTCGACGTTTCACAGTCAAAGGCAATGATTCTTCACTGCTTATGGAATCATCATAATGTGTAGCTATTGATTCATTTCCAGGAGTATTATAGTCCAAAAGCGAATGAAGAGTCCAGTGTTGTCCAAAAATTATATTAGCAGTTTTCACTATAATACCGGCGATATCGCCTCGACTTACTTAATGATCATCTAAACACTGTAAAGTGCACCGAACGATTCATTCATCTAAACAATTGCGGCTTATCCAAACGGGAATCTGTGGAAAATCGGACCGTGATAAAGATACAGTAGCTGCTGGAGGTTTTGAGCGGGTGGTAGATTTGGCATGCAGTTGACAGACATCAGATAAAATGATAAAATCAGGATCGTCAAAACTATCACTAGTACTAGTATCCTTTACTGCTTCATCGTATTGAAGCTTTCGTGATATATTCTCATTTTTCACGGCTTCCGACATCTCTTTACGTTTTTTCTTATCTGATTGTTACCGTTTGGAAATACGTTCAGTCTTTTTCATCCATTTCTTGGAAACAGTAGACAAGTTACAGGTGGCAACATATGCACCTTTACAATTGTCAGCATAAAAACTTTCGTCCTCCGTGCTCATTTTCACTCCATGCATATCCTCCATTTTTCTCTGATACCCAGAATCACTTGTTCTTATATCGTACGCGATGCTTCTCATTCGTCTATTGAAAATGGCAGCCTTTTCGCACCATGAGGTTGTCTTTTTGAAGTTAATGTTCCGCTGTTGTTTAATTATTGTATTGAAAAAAACATTGTTATCCTTTATTTTCTTTGCCACTGCTTTCTCGTTCATTAGAAATATATTTTTGGATATCCAGTCATCACACAGTTCATTGGTAACAATTCTGCTTGCTTCATCTTTTGAAACTGTCTTCTTGCCCGTTCGAACTGCACACAAGAATAACATACGTCCGATCAAATGAGCACCAGCTTGTAATTTCGATTTCACGAGAAATACACACTGCTCTTTGTAAATCAAACCACTTAGTTCACGACTTATTACAGCACTCCTCATCATTGTGTTTGATGTATAGTCATCCATGCAATGAAAATGAAATTCTACTTTGCAGGCAGAGGTCAAAGACAATGGCTTTTGTTGACTCTTACGCGTGTAAGAAGTCACGTAGGCACGACTGTGCGAATGATACAAGTCAGGTTTCCGGTTATTTTACAAAAAACGTTATTTTCTGCATTTGGAAAAACAAAGTTTAGCTCACAACGCATCAGCAGAGGGAGATACGACCAAAATACCTACAAAAATGGATTGTTTTTATGAAAAAACATATGAATAGATATATCGGAAGTGGGCATGTTTACTCTAGGGTTCATTTTGTTGGTTTTCTGGTCATATACGGTCGCCATTTTGAAAAAATGCAGTTTTCTGACCGAAAGCATACACGAAGGCCAAAAATACGTTCATTTTTGGATTCAGCACTGAATTTGGCCTCGGAAACCACTCGTCTCACTAAGAACTAACTGATTTACCCTACCATACTGTTACATCCTTTCCAGATATTGGTTATCATAGTTCTCCACAGATTACTACCTCTCATCATTTGTAGCAGATCTCCAGCTTTTACGATTTTCTTCTTACATGTTGATAAACACTTTTTAATTTGGCACTTGAGACTTCCCAAGCATGTCAATCTTTGTCTCCCTCTGCTTCTTTTGCCTTCAATACAACCTGCAAGGGGTAAGATTTTCTAGTCCTTCCTTTCTCATGATATGTCTGATTAACCTTATTCAGACCATAATTACAAAAAGGTCAAAAATGTGCACAGGGGAGATAGTATGAAACAAAATCTTATTATCGAGTAATCCATTTACCAAAACATCTTACTCACTTTTACTAACATTAAATGGCCTGAAGAAAGAAGATACAACACCTCAGTAAGTTCACTACTTTAATTTAATTTAATTAATTAATTAAATTTGTGGCAATTTTATTGAAATTGCCAGATACGATACGAATCAACAGGGGGTTTGTAACCTTATCTATAAGCTGAAATATTACTAAGCCATTATTCCATAATTTCAGGAGTATGAGTAAGCTTGTGGAACTTTTAAGCAGAAAAATCCCTATTTTAGAAATTATGTTGTAAATGTCAGAACTGTCACTTTTATGAGTCAGAATAAGAGAAGTTAACAAAGAGAAATTCAACAGAAGAGGTTCACAGAGAAGTTCAACAAGGATGTATTGTGTTATCAATGTTGTATAATATCTATTTTATTCATTTATTTCGCTAAAGCATTGACAAGTCTTTGGAGAATGCTCTTTTTCTGAATCGCCAGATTGCAGTGCAATGTATCCTGAAGAAGACTGAAGAGGCCGTTCTGATGATTGCTTCAGATGGTAAAATAAAATATATCGGCCATCAACTCTGTGATGTTAAAGCCGGACATGTTACAATCTGCAGACTACAAAAACCGTAAAACTCTGACAACTGGCTATCTTGGAAATGTGAACCCCCGAAGCTGCTGGCTATGAGTACATATTGAAGTGTTTACCAGTGTTGACTGACACAATGGAGGACATAGAATCTACTATCTTGAAAAGTGTCGATCATCAAGTCTCTCTCTGTCATCAGTAAGGTCTCTGAATGGATTTTTAACAACGTACCGATAAAATTTGCTTAGAGCGTAGACGGTTTTAGTTTTTTTGTCCATTACAGATTTAGAAGATGTTTTTCCACTTGTCACTTTTGACAGTAACCGAGGAACGCATTTCTATGTCGATGGATACATCTGGTAAGCGACGTGGGACGGCACGGACATTTGTGAGACAGTTGATAAGGCATGGTGTGTCATTGTGGCTTCCTCTCTAAGCTTTTTGGTTATGGTATTGACCGATAGGTTTACTGTTTGGGTTCTTTTTAATTCTATCTTTGATCCAACGTTCTTTTTTATTCACTTTAGTAATATTCCTGGCAACTTATTTTATGTCATGAACATTTTTTCTGATGGAATTATCTTGTATTCTGTCACAAGGCAACTTACCAGGTAAAAAGCAACAAGGTGAGAGATTTGCAGTGTGACCTTTGCTTTCAATAGAATGCTGAGTTCTTATCTCTCCGACTTTATGACTCCTATCCAGTTGTTAAACTTGGTATATTTGTTTCTCTTCCTGAAGAATACCCATTATTGAGGATGTTTGCTTTGCCATCTGCAGAACTTTCTTTCGGTTTCTTATATATATTGGGGAGTTTACTTCTTGAACGATTAGATTTTTCAATTGCACTAGTAGATATTTCACTGCTGAGGCCACTCTTTATATTTATCAATCTTTTATGACATGTCATGTGATGTTACCTCATTTGGAGTGTCGCTCTTTCGACTCATCTTGATGTTCTTGATCGATGTTTTTGATCGAGTTCAGAGATGTATATTTAACTTAATAGTTCCAAATCTTCCTGCTACTCTTTGATCTCTTTCTCATACAGGAAATATTATTTTTGATAGGCACCTATCACAGATGTTCTGACTAGCTTTTCTTACTTTTACCAGCTCAGTCTTTTTCATCTTGTATGTTTCTTTTCTATTAACATGTTAATCTGCATGTACATGTAGTTGTCTTGAAGTATTATATTTTCGATCTCTTACAATTCTGAGTGCTATCCTCTGTCATATGAATTGAATATTTCTTAGGCCAAGGTCAAGTATAATCTCTGGGCTTAACTTTTTTTCTGTTTCTTTTTGTTTTTCTTTCATATTTCCATATATTTGGAGGCTTTATATTTTCTATGGTTGGTGATGATAAACAAAGTATTATATTGTTTGTAGTTAGGTGCGGGCATAAAGGTATGATTCATGGAGATGCAAAAGATACAGGAAAATGTTTCCTCGGAGAAATGGTGCTTTTGAAACCTTTCGGTTGTTTTATTGACAGGCATGAGTGTAAACCAATGTGAATCAAATACGGCTTGAGTCAATATTCCACTGGAGTGGAGTTTGGTCTCAAGAAAAGTGTTTTCTTGACCATGTAATTTAAGGCTAAGACAAAGAGAGGACTATACGTAAAGTGCAAGTTTTAAAATGGCGAGAAAGAAGAAGAACATCGAAATTATGAGATATCAGAATTACAACATGGAAAAGACGATACTAGTTTAAAACCGTGCATCAAGGTTTTTATATAGCATCTAACAGAATATGATGTTTTGCTCTTAAGGTGGTCAAACTATTCCAACGAGCACAAAATGACTTCAGGGAAAGGATTATTTGACAACATTCCCAAATGTAGAGTGCAACTTTAGTTTTTAGTGCAGGTAAAAAATCAATGCATTGTAAAACAGCTCTCTTGTCAATAAATAGATATACCAGGTTCTAGAAAGTTGTTAATTGATAATATGAATATGAGTAGAAGAGAAGTTTGAACTGCAATGTGGAAAGGAATCGCATGGCGGAATTTACTAAAAGATGTCCGAGTTCACTTGACTCTTAAAGATAGGCATTTCATAGAATTGTCTCTTTTCCCATTAAATTCATCTATGTAAGCACCTGATTAGTAACCTCATGAACTACATTTAGATGTCTGTGGTATCAAAAAGTACCTTCTGTTTAGCAGTGGACAGTTACTTAAAGATATATGCTATTTCTGTAATCTTAAAGCCCTATAAAGAGACTGACAAGGTTTAAATCCAATATTTCCTTTTGTATAATTGTATCTAAAAGGCATAGAAAAAAGACATTATTAGATCGTTGTAATGTGTAAAGTACATACTTTAGTTTAGAAAAGAAACAAACTCACAAGTGCCACGATGCGAGGCATTAGCTGTTTTATTGCCTTCAAGTGTTTGGATGATTGACCTTTATCAGAAGCAGAAGATTTTTTGACAAGAACAAGTGTCAACGTAACTAACTCTCTATCAGCAACAATGCCTCGTTTTCTTGTGGATGCACAAGTAATTTTAAAATTTTTCACAACACAGTTTCTCTCGTAGTTCTGACAGAAAAGAGCATGGACCAACACGTCCTCTTTTATTTTCTTCAAAAGCTTTTGTTTAAATGCCTCTCTGACATTTTTATCCTTGCAGTTTCCAGCTATTATTCTAAACGTTTTGGCAAGTCCTGCTGGTGGTGATCCCGCTAAAATAATAACAAAAACATTTATTACTGTTAATGAATTAGACAAATTTTTGAATATGTTTTATCGAAGTATAGAATGTTAAAAATAGAAAACTTTTTATTTGAGATAAATAGAATCTTTTTCAGTTCCGATCCATTTTAGCTGCCAGGTAACCTGTAGACCATACGGCTAGGATCAGATCGGCCATATACCTAGAACTATAGACCCGATTTCGATTTGGATTTTGAAATTGAAATCGAAATCGAAATCGAAATTGAAATCGAAATCGAAATAGGAATAGCAGGAAAAGAAGGCACACCATGCCTTACCAACTGTCCCACAATTGTCGAATAACACCAACAGCAACTCTAATATAAATAGTCATAAATGCTGCTTTAAAAATAAGCTGAAAAGCATGTATGGAAGTGTTTATAAATTGGAAAAATGACAAGATCAAACGTCAGGTCTAAATGGAATGAGAGAATTACATCTGATACAATTGTAAGAGAGCACTTGTCTTCACTTGCAAAAGCCATGTTATGGGATGTAAACTGTCCTTTATACTCTACAGCACTGGCATGTAAGAAGATGGGTTCGCCAGGTCTACTTGAGCCTGAGGGAGGGAGAACTCTGCCCTGCATAGTCTCTGGGTTGCCCTTTGGGAAGGTGTACCATCCGGCCAGTCACACATCTCTGGGTTACGAAGTCTTGTTCCTGTTGGTCCGTCATTGCAGAATGGGGACGGTGCATCCATGGACGTAAGAACTTCCTACATGAGGTCACCGGCCATGGATGGTCACCCTTTTACACTCAGCTATGGGTTAACTAGTTCCACTGCCTTGTGGATTATTTGCTTTACAAGATGGTATTGAGTTACCGAAGGCTAGACCATCCCCCTATATCTGTGGTTGGCATCAGGAAGGGCAACCGGGTAGAAACCCACCTGCCAATTTAAAGATGCGAATGACAGAACAAGCAAATTCTATACCACTTCCGTCGCGGACCGAAATGACAACGACCCCTTTACCTTGGGACAACAACGAGGTAATGGAAATTACGAGGCTTGCTACAGAAGCAGAAGGAAGCAGGAAGGGAAAAGAATTAGAAGGAAAAGGGAAAAGTGGAAAAGTGACGGAAGCAAGAACAAGAGTTATTATTGGTGCTCTCAATGTTGGTACAATGACGGGGAGAGGGCACGACGTTGTTGATTTGATGGAGAGGAGAAAGCCGAAGGTCCTTTCCGTCCAGGAAATAAAATAGAAAGGTTCGAAGGCAAGGAAAATTGGGAATATATATATATATATATATATATAAGTTTTATTACAGTGGGATAAGAAGCAACAGGAATGGAGTAGGCATTATCCTCCACCTATCATTAACATCAGGAGTAATTTCAGTAGAAATATTCTCATTCCGAAATATGGGGGGGGGGGGGGGGGGGCAAGGATCGAGGTAAGTGAGGTCATCATGCAAGTCATCAGTGCCCACATTCCGCAGACTGTGACGATAAGTAAAAGTTCTGGTTAGATCTTGACGACTATGTGAGCAAGACCTCTTGAGATAAACGTGTGTACATGGGGGCAGATTTAAAGGACCATGTCGGAGGGGGAAACTCAGGAGACGAAAGAAACTTTGGGAAGGACGGGTTAGGAGCAAGAAATGAACAAGGCAAGAGAATGATGTTCTTTGCAGGAAGCTTTGATCTGGATATTGTGAACACGTTCTCGGAGAACTCATTAAAGCGGAAAGTCACCTATAAGAGTAGAAAATATAGTACTCAGCTTGACTATATAATCTGCAGAAAAAGACTACTGAAGGAAGTCACTGACTGAAAAGTACTGGCAAGGGAATATGTCACACCCCGACATCGGTCGGTAGTATGCAAGATGAAGTTCCGGGCACCATTACAACGGACGAAGAAGGCGAAGCCATGAAACAAATAGTGGAAAGTTAAAGAACCACAAGTTGGAAAAAGTTTCAAAAATGAGGTCAGAAAGAGGATTGTAGAGGTATTGCCTGTAAACTAGGATGTTACAGCAGACAGAATTCGCATAGTAGTTAGCGAAGTGGTCGGTTTAACTACTGGTCGGGTAAAAAAGAATAAAGAAACGTGGTGGTGGGATGAGGAGATACAGGGAAGTGTAAAGAAAAAGAAGTAAACCTTTAAGATGTAGTCTCCATTGGAGGAGAACAAACTCAACATGCATATATACCAGGAGATAGAGAAGAAATAGCAGCAAAAGCGAAAGCTAAAAGCATTTGATGATCAGTACAACAATATGGAGACATGTGATGGAATCAAATATGTTTACAGATTAGCCAAGAAAAGGAACAAGAATGCACAAGACATGCAGCACATGAAAATGGTGAAAGACAAAAACGGTATTATTTTGAATTCAATAAAGGAAATCGCGGATCAAAATCGGTGATGATAAACTGCCAGAAGTAGAGAAATTCACGTACCTCGGGTCCACTATTGGGCAAAGTTGAGTTAATGCTAAAGAAGTTCCGTACGCCGCTTATTAAAACTTCGATAAATACAAGACATGATGATCCATCGAAGATGGCATTTTAAAAAAGAAATTTTATAAAAAAAAACGGTAGTGATTTTCATCTTTAACAACGTTATGAACTTCTATATTCCATGTGTTAAGAGCACAACTAATAGCATATAAATCTAGGACAAAAAATAGAATCCAATAATTGTATAAAAACGTTTTACAGTATTTATATGGCTTTAAACCAAATTACCGAATGTTGGCTTACCTGCACAATTAGGCCAAGGGACTTGCTTTTTGGGAAAAATGTTTTTTATAAATCCCAAGTTGTCTTTCGTTGGGTCAAATTCTTCCAGACCTCTCCACGTGCCATCNAATCGAAGATGGCATTTTAAAAGAGAAATTTTATAAAAAAAACGGTAGTGATTTTCATCTTTAACAACGTTATGAACTTCTATATTCCATGTGTTAAGAGCACAACTAATAGCATATAAATCTAGGACAAAAAATAGAATCCAATAATTGTATAAAAACGTTTTACAGTATTTATATGGCTTTAAACCAAATTACCGAATGTTGGCTTACCTGCACAATTAGGCCAAGGGACTTGCTTTTTGGGAAAAATGTTTTTTATAAATCCCAAGTTGTCTTTCGTTGGGTCAAATTCTTCCAGACCTCTCCACGTGCCATCATCTCCACATAAATAGTAAGGGTAAGCCTTTTTGTTTTGTGTGCTATTGAGAAACCAGTATCCTGTTTTACATGATGGGGAGCACAGGTAAACCTCTGCAAAACCTGATTTCTTACGATTACAGGAAAGAGCTCCATGTTTTGGAGGTAAATGGATCATGCATCTAATAGCTAGAAAGACAAGAAAGAGAATTACTTTATTTTAGTATTAATATTTGTTATTTTGTTTTATACTGGATTGCTGGTCCTCCACATGGCAAAATGTTTTATTTAATAGTTTTTATGCCTTTCACCACAAGGTGAAAGGCCTAAAAAGTCTTTAAAGTCACTTTAAAACAGAGGTTTACTTTGCTTCTTCTTTTTTTTACTTTGTACTTTTATAGATTGAGGAAGTCGTAGCTATGTTCTGGATACCTGAAAGTGGAAAGAGAAAGAGAGACAGGCCAAAGGTCATATGGAGACGAACTTTTCAAGACGACCTCAAGAGAACAGGGAAGATCTGGACTGGCTGCTGACAAAGTTCGGAAGTCGATTGCTGATCGATGCATCCCCGAATGTTGGAGAATCTAAGTCTAACTCTAACTCTAAGTACTTTTATATCTTTTAAAGTTATTCATTCCTTATCTCTCCCAATTCCATTATCGAAAATAGGTGGTAACTTAAGTAGTAAGCAATATATCGAAAGAGTGACTGTTGATACTTATTGGAGTTCACAGATTTAAAATCCTATGTAAGTTGGCATTTAACAGCATAAACGGCATTATAAGAAAAGGTCCAGTGCATCGTGCTACGCGTGTTTTATTACCATGCCGTATTATGTCAATTGGACTCATACAATGGCATCTGTGACCGATTATAGGGATTAACTTTCCCCCTTATGTTGGTTTTAACTAAGTCCGAGTGAAGAAAAACACCTTTAAAATACCTGGTCTTTTTTTTTGAAAGATATTGTTGCTAGCAAATTTTGTTTAAATCAAAGTGATCATTTAGTTCCTATTTCAAAATAAGTCAACCTATTTTAAACTTACGACTCGAAGTTAACAAAAAAGAAATACCTTATTTTATAGGCTCTGTCCTGATAAAAGTTGTTTACATCTATTTTCAGATCATTTGGGCACTTTCAGTAATCCTTAAGGCCTACGGTGTTCCACCCAACCTGTTTAGGACAATTGACGAAATGTAAACAAACACAAAGGCAAGTGTATCGACACCTGATGGAGAGACTAAGCAATTCGACATCTCTGCCAAAGTGTTTCAAGGAGACGTCCTTGCACCTTTCCTACTCAACATCGTGCTTGACTACGCTATGAGGAAAGCAATGGTGGATGGGTAGAAAGAGGAACTGGGATTCACAACATCAGAAAAGCTCTAACCTGCAAAGCCCTCAACGACACGTGTAGGATCTGGAAATTAACTATGAACCCAGATTTAAAGCAGCAATTATTTGTTGCCACAGTCGAGTCCATCCTGCTACACGGATGTGAAAACTGGGCAACGACAGAGTCAATAGAGAAGTCACTCAGTGGTGCCTACATACGTATGGTGAGAAAAACAAACGATAAAGTGTACAGAGAGTTAGCTAGGCTGTCAAGATTGCTAAACGCAGGTTACGTCTAACAGGGCACTACTACCGCCATCCCGAGCTGAGTACCCAGACGTTAATCTTATGGGAACTCATGCATGGAGAACGGAGCCGAGGAAGACCGCTGTTGACCCACGTTGACACCCTGAAGCGCAACACAGGAGCAATCAGCACCCAGGAGCTGGCAACTCTAATGGAAGACAGAGACCTCTGGAGAGCGAATATGAGGTCTCGGAATCATCTGCCTAATCAGTAAAGGTTGATAAGTTGTAAACTCAGCCATAAAAAAGATATAAATCTTTTGGTGTAAAAATGGTATGGTAAAAAATGGTTACATATATGTCGAATACGTGAAAACTGAGACATTGGTAAAAATAAAATCTAGCTATAACGATGGTATGTAAGAAACGATTTTGAAATTTATTTTTATATAGTGAATTTAAATTAAATTTGAACAGGCCGAAATATGATGCTGAACAACGCCTATGTAATACGTGGAAATGATTACTGTGGCGGCCTGTGTGTGCAAAAATGGGGTCATGTGGGAATGTTATCTAGGAGTTAGACCTACAAGCTATTGACTTAGGCAGGCCAAGTAGAAAGCTGAAATAGAACGTCAGGATACCGTACAACCCTTTGGTGAAGACTGATTACCTTATTTCTCAAGATGACCACTAGGGCAGCTCTCGAAACGAAATAGAGGATAAATGTGTTTGCGTCTTGGCATTTATAGAGGTCTGCAATCAAAAAATCTATTTTGAACAGCTATACATAAAGCTAAAATACTACTTCATTTAATTTTTTAGCCTTAAACTAAACATAACCTATATTCGTTTTTAATGTAACCAATTGCGCCATTCTAACGGTTCAATAAGCATTATTTGGGCTTGCTATCTCAAATAAAGAGGGGAATATTGTCTCTTTCTAAAAGTTAGTGTCATAGGATTAAAAAATAAATTTAACCAGGCAAAGTCGAAAGCCAAAATATGATGTCATTATACTTTGCAGCCCTGTGCTGGACATAGCTTAGCATTTTTCTAATTATGACCACTGATACGGCCCCTAACAGACAAAGAGGGATTACTCGGGCATGCTAGGTCAATTTTCGATATCATTGTTGAGGGATTAAAAAGAGAATTCTTGGGAATGCATTATCAAAGACTAAGATCTACAAATAAAAATGAATTTAACGAGAAAACCCAGTAAGCCCAAATTGGCTGTTATGGTGTTTGGAAACTATGAGTTTAAAAAAGCTTGGATTTTTACATTGCCAGCGGAGTCTATGGCTACGGTTAATCTAGTTGCTTCTCCTGGCCTCTAAAAGGAACTCAACAAAGGTTAAACAAATTATAAAAGTAAACAAACTATATTGGAACGAATGAATTTTTTCTTTATTTCATGTATTTATCCTGATGGAATCAGTCAATATAATATATAATATAATAAAATATAATATAATATAATATAATATAATATACTATAATATAATATAATATAATATAATATAATATAATATAATATAATATAATATAATATAATATAACATAATATAATATAATATAATATAATATAATATAATATAATATAATATAATATAATATAATATACTATAATATACTATAATATATCTAATATAATATAAT
>RDPX01000247.1:1060909-1075694 GCA_003991215.1 Morbakka virulenta
ATATATACTTACGTTCCACTTGTACATCAAATGTACAGTTAACTGTATTTCCAGCCTTATCATTAGCAATATAGTTCACAGTATATCTTCCCTGATAAAATTTTTGACCATTTGTGCGGTCTGGAATAGCCTGAACGTATTGTTTATCGACGTTGTCGTAAAAAGTTGGATT
This sequence comes from Morbakka virulenta, assembly GCA_003991215.1. Classification (NCBI taxonomy): domain Eukaryota; kingdom Metazoa; phylum Cnidaria; class Cubozoa; order Carybdeida; family Carukiidae; genus Morbakka; species Morbakka virulenta. The sequence goes on from RDPX01000247.1 coordinate 1,061,082, forward strand.
TTTCCAGACGACCATATGGGGAAACGACTTAACTTCAATTGCAAGGTCTTTGGGACAAAATGTCACTTTTGGTGGCTCAATATCTGTAATTTAATATAACAACAAGAAATAATTTAGTAGTACAAGTTATGACGTTAACGTAGATCTATTACTATACTAGCATTTCTCGGGATTTACAATGTAGTTAAGTAAATATGTCTTGTTTATTTGACATTTGTTTACTTATGAACCACTCGAACTGCCTGCAATCCAAGTACATTTCGTAAAGGTTTACAAATGGTGCACTATTAAAGACACTTCTGGTACCTTTTAGTTGAATCTGCAGACAGTTATGGGCAACCCCAGGATTTGAGGGTCATTGCCTCTAAAGTCTAGAATGGTCCATGGCAGAGGTAACTATATTTCTCAGGCAAAAATCGCCCATGCTGAACAAAGATAATGATACAATAGAAAAGAAATTTAAAAAAATTTGTCTTTTCTAGTTTTTTATATATTTGCCAGGATATTAGAAAGGGAGAGGAAGAGAGAAATATGAGAGAGAAATTTAAAAACTGGAGATAAAATTCATCTGAAAAACAAGAGTGAGAAAGATCCCTCTAAAGTTTTCATATGGAGGAAAGGTGCTAGTGGAATAGCAAGACATTTTGCACACTGGTTCCAAGATAGTGTTCGGATAAGTGTAATTCATCACGTAATAAAAAGGGCCTATGATTTCGAAATGTGTATAAAACGGCTCATTTTTCCTTTATATCCTTATCTTTCCTTCTCTGATACTTAATTTTCCTCTTGATATTTTGCACTTTACGAAATGCATCAGTCATTTTTTTTAAAGGTAGAAACCTTTGTAATCACTACTAACTGTCTATCTATAAGGACGTGAACACCTCACTCCATAGAATTTTGAACGTATCTTTAGAAGCGAGTTTCCATGCAAGCTGGAGGACAACAATGAGCTAACTTACATTTAAAATAACTTACCAGTTTTGAAACCATCGAGGTGTCGACATACTATACTTGATCTTTCAGAAAGTATAAAAATGATTATACAAGGAGCCGTGGCTTAATGTTTAGTGCAACTGCACCATAACCAAGAACTCGGGCTCGATTCACCGAGGTGGCGACTTTGGGACTTCACAAAAGAAATACCCATTGATTGGTGTCAGGAAGGGCATTGTTGGGATTTCTATTGCTATTAGTTTTGCAGTGTCGCACACACATTGTCTGTGGATTGACGTATATGATTTTTTGTGTTTAGATGTTAAATCAGTAGTCTTGTTTTTGAAGATGTAAACAATATTGTTTTTTAAAGGTTGTTTATGCCAACTGGCACTGAGATTGACTAATGTTTACGTAATTGTATATCCTGTTTTTCTTTTTCTTATTGGTAGATATTGTTGTAAGTTCCGCTTAGAAGAATTTATTAACACGTGTTGTATCAGTAGAAGTCAGTTGCTGTAAGCTGGGATTGAAGAATAATTTAAGACTCAGAAAGAAATTGCAGTGTTTTTCTCACGAGTTTACTCTAGAATACTTCTAAGATTCGTCGAATTAGAACTAGAGAATTTATAGTTGCAACAGGCATCCAGCCAAGAAATTCCTCACTGCCAAATTCGAGTTCGTATGAAGGGAACCGTCTGAGACCCAGTTACAGGAAGAAAATAACGTTAAAACCAAAAAGAAAAGAAAAAAAAATGCTTATGCCTTGAGTTTTATTTATGTACGATTATGTACGATTATAGATTAACTTTATGTGGATTTTACAATGAAATTATTTCATGGAATATATGCCCGTAAGTCAAATTTTGGTTCCAAACATTTTTCATTGATGTGTATTTAATACAGCAAATCTGTTTCATCGATGAATAGTTCGTTAAATAAAAAAAATTTTCAATTACCGGTAAAAAGAATTACTTATTCATGTATGGCCTTACTGTCATAAAATTTCAACAGCTTTTTTTAAAAACTACTGGACTGAAGGGATTCTCTCGTATAGCTTAAAACCATTTTTTATAACGTTAAATATTATACTTTGTCAAAATACTAATAGTAAAAAACATTAACATAATAATAAGTTTGTTTACATTTCATTGGTCATGGCTTCGGTTTTGCTATCGGTCATAAAATCAGTCTTTGCTCTTGTATTTTCGTGACAGATATTTTGTAAGTAAGTAAATAGTACTCACCATATTTTAGGTTATTAAACTAATGTAATCCAATGCACTATCGCTCATATTATGTATACTTATTTTCCTGTATTTCAGTTTTTCAATTACTCCAGTTTCTGTGATAACATTGTCAAACTTTCGCAGCAGAACAGCCATTTTGAATTTCGGGCGCTCAAGCCAATCAGAGTTATTATGGTATCCATTAGCCAATCAGCGTGAGTATTGTATGCATTAACCGATTACGTTTTATTTTATTTAGCTACCAACCTTCTCTAAGATTGCTCTCTAAGACATATTTTCTGAATATTAAAAGAAAGACAGATATAGATCTTTCCTGTTTGATCACATCTATAATAAATGTAATCAATACAAAAGAAAGAAAAACAAACAACTTTACACAAGGTTTTAGTGGAAAACCCCCTCTCATAACTGGTGGGTTTTTTTCCGAATATTTTGTTATAATCTAAAGTCTCAGAGAGTGCCCTTCACAGGGACTTGGATTTGGCAGTGAGGAATTTCTTGGCCGAATGCCCTTCCTGACTCCAACCAATGGGTGAAGTTCCAAAGTCGTTCGCTTGGGGAATCGAACCCGGAACGCCTTGGCTGCTGTGCAGCTGCATTATTTAACAAGCCACGGGTCCTCTGTTTAATAACTGTAAAGTAATTATTTATTTTTCTTCCATTCCTCCTAGCTCTATGATAACTTTACCTTTACCTTTGGTTACTGTTACAGAAACATTAGAAAAATAGAAACATTTGGAAATCATATAATGAGATCTGAGACTGGCAGCAGACTAACAGACCACACCCCAATTAAGAAACTCCTCAGGATCACAGTACTGACACCAATCACTCCAGTAATCAAGAGCAAGGTACTAAAACTCTATGGGCACATCAAATGGATTATCTAAAATATGTCTAGAAGAGATAGAAGAGATGATGGAAGGAAAGAGAAAACGAGGACGGCCGTGCAAACGCTGGTGTGACAATGTTTACGTTTGGTCACAATTAGCTCCAGACCAACTTAATATTATAACGAATGACCGGAATAAATAGAAAGTACATTCACATGTTTGTGCGCAATCTGGTTTAACTGGAGACAGCGTCACATAATGACTGCTACAATAATATTAAAAATATGTGTACAACTAAATGGTTAGACCCAGAACTATTACAATTCTGAAAAGAAAAGAATGTGGGCTCATAGTTTACGAAACACAAAATTCCAAAAATAGAATTTTGGAATTTCAAAGGCTTCAGACCCAAAAATATCTTTTTGAACTTGCAATTTTGAACTGTCCGTAAATTATAACACACAATATTCCCACTCCTAAATTGATTCATTTTTTTATGATTAATTGCTCTCAAAAAGTATTATGAAATCTAATAAATGAGACTAGAGTACAAACCTTTTGCTTTAAAAGTTGAAATGCAGGTTCTTTTGTTTCCTGATCCGTCAGTTGCAGTGTAAGTAACTTGCAATTTATGCCCAACTTTTACTTTGACTGGAGATCTGTGTGATACTGAGATCGAAGGTGTCTCTTTTGAGTTATCAGTCGCTCTTACCGATGGTATCAACATGGTAGCATAATCTTTATTTGGGTCATTCCCTTGGGTAGGATTAGGGCACGACAACCCAGGACGGGTAGTGTCTAAAACAACAGACAATAAAACAGATTAACGATTTTTTCACAAAACTTTATTATTTTTTAGTTTTAACATAATTTTTCCCCAGCAATTGGGGCTCAGACTGTGCCCTTCAGAGAGACTTTGATTTGACAGTGAGGAATTTCTTGACCGGATGCCCTTCCTGACGCCAACCAATGGCTTTTTTCTTTGTAAAGTTGCAAATTCTCCTCGACAGCTCGGGGAATCGAACCCAAAACTCATGGTCACTGTGCAGTTGCACCAACGATTAAGCAATGGCTCCTCAATCTTCTTCATCTTGTGCCTTATCGTATGACATTGGCGACCAGTTTATGCCAATCGTTCCTGCTTTCTGTGCATCGAATAACTTCAATCGCTGACATCCCACTCCATTTTGCAATTCTTTTGAGAAATGTAACCGCTTGTCTTCCTGTTGCTCTTTTTCCTGCTATCTTTCCCGTAAGTGCTAGCTTTTCCATGCCGTCTTTTCTCATGCAATGTCCAAGGAACTGTAATTGCTTTTTCTTGATTGTTTTCATCAGCTTCTTTAGTGTGTCTGTTTTAATTAAAATATCTTCATTCGTTGTATGACTTTCCCATCGTACTCTCATTATTCTCCGCAGAAACCATATCTCTGCTGCATTGATTCTCTTTTCCATTTCTTTAGAAACAGTCCATGTCTCACGTTCATATTTTAGAACCGGCAACACGTAACATTCCAGTACCCTTAGTCTTGTTGATATGGTGATCTTTGGGTTGCACAAGATTTTCTTTAGTTTTCGTCTCTCTTGACATTGCAATTCTTCTTTTGATCTCCCTGTCGCATCTACCCTTTGATGTGATCAGGCTTTCCAAATAACTAAACCTGTTTACTTGCTTATTTTTTGTGCTTTCAACCCAGATGTTACAAGATGGAATGTCCTTCTCTTTGTTTACTATCATGCACTCTGTCTTTTTTGTGTTGACATGTAAGCCCTTTTTTGCACTTTCTAAGCCTACCTTATTTACTAATTCTTGAAGTTGTTCTACCGATTTGGCTACCAGTACCGTGTCATCTGCATAGCGGAGGTTATTAATATTTTCCCCTCCTACAATAAACCCTGGCACATCTTCTAATTCTCTTAATATTCTTTCACTATAGAGGTTGAATAGGTCAGGTGACAGCACACATCCTTGTCTTACTCCTTTCTTTATTTCAACATATTCGCCTCCTTGATTACCGATTCTTGTAGCTGCTTTTCGTTTCCAATACAGGTTTCTTATGATTCTTAAATCTTTACCGTCTCTCTGGATATCCTCTAGCATCGTTTGACATTATCGAAAGCTTTGCTATAGTCTATAAAACATAAGAAAAGGTTCGTTGCATCTCAATAGCTCTCTCCGATAACATTCTGATCATAAATATTGCATTTCACGTACCGCTATCTTCTACAAATCCATACTGCAGTTTCGATATTTCATGTATAGTTTTGTTTCTTGTTCGTCTCATCAATATCCTTAATAAAATTTTCACTTCATGACTCATAATGCTAATTGTCCAGTGCAGCTCACATTCTGCCGTAGCTGACCTTTTCGGGAATGCAATAAAGATGGATTTACCCAGGTTAACAGGGATATTTCAAGATTCGTAAATCTCGTTAAGCACTTTAGTTAGTTTAAGTTTGCCAAAATCACCTATGCTTTTGATTAATTCTGCAGCTAACTCATCTGTACCGACTGTTTTGTTGTTTTTCACTTTTTTAACTGCTACCTAAACTTCAGATTCCAAACTCTTTGGACCTGTCATATTGATCCTTTTATTCGGCATGTCTCCTCTCTCATCATCAAACAAGTTTAAATATACTCTGTCCAGCTTTCTATAATTGCTCCTTTTACTATTATTGTACTTCCATCCTTTGCCTTTAAACATCCAGCTGCCGTACAATACCTTTTCTTAGCGATTTTCATTGTTTTGTATGTCTCAACTTCTACACATTTGTTGATTAGCCACTTTTCTGTTGCTTCCAAGCATTTTTTCTTTACCACTGTATTTATTTCATTGTCTTTCTTTGTATCTTTGTCTTTGTACAATTGGCTTTCATCCATCAATTTAAGAAGTTCATCTTTAATCCATTTTTTATGTTTCTTGGGTTTTTTTTGGTGGAATCATCTCTTTTGCAGTTTCCACATTTGCATCCTTAAATATTTTACAGCTAGATTTTCCATCTTTCTCTTCAAGGATCTCAAATCGATTACTCACTTTCATTGCGTATGCTAACTACATTTTCTTATAATCCATCAGTGCTGCATAATCTACAGCTTTATGTTGTGTTTGCCTTATTACATCTTTTAACTGCATCTTTATGGTTGATAAGACAGGAACAAAGTCACTATTGATGTCCGCACCGGGATAAGTTTTAGCTTGTTTTACTGCATTTCTATATCTCTTCTTGATAGCAATATAATCTATTTGATTTCGTGTTCTATCACCTGGGTTTTTCTACGTATATATTCTTCTTGGTGGTTGTTGATACCATGTGTTTGCTATGAATAGATCATGTGTACAACACCATTCTATCCATCTCTCACCTCTCTCAATCCTTTCTCCCAAACCATGGGGGCCAACGACATCATCTATTCTTTCATCTCATACCTTTGCATTAAGGTCTCCCATTACTATTAATAATTATCAGATTTACATTGCTTCATTGTTTTTTTCATCTCTTCTTAAAATTTGTCAAGTTGAGATTCTTCACACCCAGATGTTGGTGCATATACTTGCATTATTACTATATTAAAAAGTTTAGCATTCAGTTTGATTATCATCACTCTATCTGACAAACACCAGTATCCTAATAAGCATCTTGAGGTATTTTCATCTAAGATAATTCCTACACCTTTTTCATGTTCGCATCCACCTGAATATATTATGGTATTTTTTTCTTATTTGAATATTCCGATACCTTTCCACCAAGTCTCACTAATTCTCTCTTGCTTCACATTGTCTAATCTTCATGCTTGGAATAATGTCCTCGCATTACATGTGCCTGCTCTTATTTGGAATTTTCTTGTATTAATTGTATATCTCGCAGTAGTTGGTTGAAGGTCTGGCCTCACCTGCTCGACATGAGGGCAGCTACCGGGCGAGAGATTTGTATTTCCTTGTACAACCTCCTTAACGCCGTTATCTCTATTATTAACTATTGGCATAATCATACTATTACTAGGCTAGATACTAAAGTGGTTTGCCATTGCCTGCTATAGGGTGAACTCAGGATGATGACCATTTCCCTTTCCAGCAATTCCTCCACCTGTATTAACAGCCGTTGACTATTGGGGTCGTAGCTCATCCGCCTTCATCATAGAGCGATAGCCAACGGCTGAATCTGCGTAATTCGATGATGAAGACGGCTCCTCAGTACAAAACATAAACATCGAGGGTAAAATTTCTTTTAAGTTGGACCATAGTTTTTCGCTGACAATGGACTGGATCAAGGCACTCAAATAAAACACAGAAGTTAGGCAGAGTTTTGTAAATGAGGAAAACGAAAAAGTGATTACAGCAAGCTTACCCTATCCTAATTCGTATGACCGGCCAAGGTAAAGAAAAGGTTTCAAAAATACGAATCCATGTTTTCTTCTTTTGTACCTCAACCAACTGCAAAACGACTTGATCAAGTCGAGTGCCAGGGAGTAAATGTTTTGCCAAATTTTAAAAGTAATTTTACTTGCAATAATCAAAACTTGCAATAAACAAATGTTAAGCAATATTAATGTGTAGTTTAATACAAAGCAGAACTAGAAAATAAATATCTTTCTGATTTTTTAATATAGAAAGTCAAGAAAAAAGAGTTATTCTTACCAAGTATATATCGAAATCTGATCGTGTCGTCCTCAGGTTATTAAATGTTGCAAACACAGCTATCATTTTATAAACTATTGGGTTAAGAAGGAAACATACGTTTTAGAAATACAAGGGTGCGATTACGACAATAATTATAGCTCCTCAGAGACCTTTAGACCTTCTGAAATTTTTGTTTTCTGCTTTTCAGTATTCGTTTGGTGTCAATTAGCATCAACATTATCATTTATCCGTCGGTATAATTTTAGTATACGTTAGGTCTTAGTGTCCTCATACAATCCTTTTTAAAGTTAACCAACAAAAAAAAAATAATTTAGTCCAATTTCATTTTACCTCTGCATCGTCCTAACTGCCCATCCCATTTTCCTGTTGCAAGGCAGATGACAGCCTTTTTGCCGCTGATAGTATAACCGGGCTTGTGGCATTCAATGTTACAGAGCCCATCACAAAAGCTATTTTCTCCATCACACGATTTACCAAAATATTTTGTATTTGGATCCACATTAATTTGGGGGCATTTTACCTCTGCAGGGGAAACAAATTACATACAAAAATCAAATGTGGCATCGATGAAATTACCATTATCAACAATTCGTTCCTTTAATCGAACGTCTGTACCTATGCTCAAAGGTCGCTACTAACATAACATGGTATGTAAAAATATTGAAAATGAATAGATTTTCAATTGATAAAATAAAATAAAATATAAATTAATAATCTCTCGTCTGGGAATAAAAATTAATTTAAATGGAATATGTGAAAATGTCTTTTATGTCATTAAGTCTTTTTTCTTCGATCGTAAAATATGTGTGACACTGGATGGAATTTCATCTTACTAGCATTATGGTAATGCTAGTGCACCTCAAGGCTCCATTCTTGATCAGATGTGCTTCATGACGTCTGTCCTGATAACACTACCTTGTACTAGGGCATTTGTCACAAGGCAACACTGCAGAAACAAGTGAAGCTTGTGAAATATTTGAAGTTTGAAGAGGCTGCTTTTTTTTAACGCAGAAAGACACAAGTGGTGTCATTCAGTAGAAAGGTGAATCCTTATTTTTCTCGAATATTTATAGAAAATCATTCTGGTATTAACTATGGCAAGGTTGCTTCTCCTGTTGAGGAATGTTCTTTAATGAAACTGTAAAGTCTGCCATTTTCTCCAGATCTTTATCTGTGTCCTTTTTTGTATCTAAAAGTAAATCTACTTCCAAAAAGACCTTTGTGTTGCAGTAGAGAGCAACTTACACCGGACGCCATTTTTTATCTGTATAAATCTACGATATTTCATTTTATGAAATACTATTGTCAAATCTAAACAGGTGGTCCATCATCTCATCTTCATATTACTTAAAATCTGTTAGCGTAAGGCCAAATTCTTATTTCTTGTCCAAACCTATGTTTTCTTTTCTTTTCACAGTTCACTCGGTAGCTTTTTGCCTTCTTCGGTTTTTGCCCACTTAAATTCACTAAACAAGATATAACAAAAGTATCTTGGATTACAAAGACCTTGCTGCAATGAAAAGAGCAAGTTGTATGTTTTGAAAGCCAAAGAAAACAAATAATGCATGATATAAATAAAATAGAAATATATCAAATAAGCGAGGTCGATGACGAAGCCACAAAATGCTGAAAATTGTTATCTCAGAATATATATTGTCCAGTGTCTAGATTATTTTCTAAAACTTAAATCAACAAGCAATATTATAGTTAGTCCTAAAAGACATTAAAGTAAAATGAACAAATAGAAACAAACTTGTTCTTTTTAGAAACGGTGAAACTTAATTACTTTTCCCTCTAACTCCAAGTACCGTAATTATTCGATTTAATGCACCCTTCTCGAATAAGCGCACCCTTTGGGACCCCAAAAGTATTAAGCGCACCGTGCGCTTAATCGAATAATTACGGTGGTTATGTATTTTCCATCCAAACAAACCCTCCTGTAGGATCCATATTTTTGAAACCATACAAAAACTTACGTTTTATCAGTTAATGCACCGAGGATACGTTTATAGCGAAAAGCTTTAAGAAGTATACTTTAAACTTTTTGTGTTTTTCATTACTTCAGGTTGGACAAAATTTATTCCGATACAAGAATTTTATCGTCTCCATGCTAGTATACACGTATCTTTTTTTGAATCTTCTAATGATATAGTACTTACCTTGATCTTTTGTTACTTTCTCTGATTTAGGACAAGCCTGAGAATAAACGTTATCACAGTTATTATTTGCTTCCCTGTATCTTTTCCTGGCAGTATAATGCTGAAATCTTCCCTTTTTGGGGCAATTTTTCCCATTAGAAATAGCTCTCCACGCAGTCCAGTCATTTTTTGTACAAATGAGATATTTGCATTTACCTATTAAAAAAATTAATAATAATTGCAAGTACTTCACTGAATTATTGGCACTCTACTACAGATCTATCTACCTACCTACCCATATCCAACCTTACTAACCCTAGGGTCTGCACAAATTCTCCAGGCTTCAAGTTCTGTCATTGTAGTTTTTTTCCTTGAAGCATTTTAGAATCCTTCTTGAAGGTGTCAATGAGCATCATGGTTGTTTATCTAGTATTTGTCTAGCATTTTGGGTTATGTCTAGCAAATTTTAAAGGAATTAATTTGGTGTGCTTAACATAAGGCCCCGCTAGATTTTGTTACCTTTGACAAAACCTAGATATATTGCTTTCGCTCAAGAATTTTTTTCTGCAACAGAATTAAAAATTGCCATAATTTTGCATATTTATTTTACTTTATTCTCCTTATTTTTATCTTTGTTCAGACTGCCTCTACTCCACCCTTGATTCAGTTGGATTGAAAATCTATCTACGGCATTTGTCTAACGTCTGGGTCAATTATATTTCTTTATCTCAACTTTTTCCAACACAGACGCTTTGGCTCTTGTCCCCAAATGTTTATTTTTGCCAACTCAATAGTGGCTAGAATTCTTCTAATTAACCTCATATTTTTTTCTTTCTTGACCAGGATTTGGTGTCCATCGGGATGCAACTAATACTATAAACTTCTCTATGTTATCAGCTCAGTTTCTAATTTACATTTCCGCTGCGTACAGTAATTTCGGAGACTAACAACTAAAATACAGAGAGAAAAAATTAAGAAAATGATAAGCCTGTAATACATTTTATAAAGAGCAGTTTCCTAAAGAAGAAGCTCCCCAAACCCCTGAAGCAATCGACTATTTACAGGCCGGCATATTTTATGGCTACCCCCCTTCCCAAATGAAACAACTGTAAAATAAGAATTTCTCTAATTGGACGAGTAGAGTATAGCTATAGGCTCGATAAGCGTTTTTGAAATTGATTAAGGCTTTTTTTTGAAATATGAAGCTCACATAGACGTAGGGAACAATAAACTTGTCAAACAATTATAATTAATAGTTATAACATGATAAAGCTCCTATATTTTAAATTAAAATCTCCATCTGAGATCCCACATGTCTTAAATATTTAGCTTTTATGACTCCATAAAGTGTCATGTTTTGGGGAAAAAGTTTGTCAAAGGCCACTTCTCGGCCTTTTGCCTAATGTCAAGTGCAAAGCCTAGGACTTTCTTTAGTCATGTCTCCAGTTATAGGGCTGGACAGGTGAAAGACAGGCGGTCTTGAAAAGCTTGAGCACTGCCTCTAGATAAACCCAAGAGGAAGAAGCTTCCCGCAAAAGTTTTTTTGGGGCAATCCCTGTCTTCGTTTTATGGTGTCTTGCCTGCTTTCTCCCCCCACTTTTTTCCTTTATTCATAAATGGAATCTGTATAAGACAAAAATTGTTTACCAAAGGGTTCCATCAATGAAAGACCAACCCCCACCTCTTATACAGTTATTTGAATAAATTTGAATAAATTGTTTGACTCTAGAAAATCACTAAAAATGAAAATTTGTAAAGTGATGTTTTAAGTTTAAGATGCATTTTATTCTGTTTATTCTTTAGTTGGATTAACTGCTTGTTACTTTTGTAAAGTATTTTTAAAAAAACTATCCAATGATGACCATTGATGTGTTTTTATCACTCAATTTCTGTTACGATCGACTAATTTTATTCAAGTAACAGAAAATGTGTGATGAAAATATGAAAACATACAAATGCTCATCAAGAGCTTGTTTTTTAGAAAATACTTCACAAAAGTAAATAAAAAAGCAGTTAAACCTATAATTACCAATTTTATTCAATTTTTTAAATATAAGTGTATTCAAAAACGGAAAATATAGCGCATAAAGTAAAAGTCGACCTTGATCTTTGGTAATAGAAAATTCAAAAAAATTCTAACATTATTGAACCATTTAAAAAAATTATTTGTTGCTTGAGTTATTCACACCCTAACGTATTTACTCTAATATATTATTGAGTCATTATGGGGAGTCAAAGCTTAACAGCTAGTGCAGTTACACTCTTGCCTTGAGGATCTGGTTACCATTTTACTAGCGGGTAAAATGTGGAAATCTATAAGGAAAGACCTTCGACCAACAAACCAAGCCCAAACCAATTATTGAGTCAGTTTAGCATATTAAGTCATAAAAATTAAAGATTTCCTAGGTATTAGGGGTAAAAATAATAGAGTAGCTTTCACTACTATACATTGTACCTCCAAGACCATAACAGGCACAATTTTTACAGACTGGCCAGTCCTATGTGCTGGGAAAGACGTAGAAAAACATTGGATCACTCTATTAAACCCGACGTGTCTAATTTGCATAATAACATAATCATGAAGCAAGATGGCCTGAAATGCTGAACGTTAAAAAAATGTAGCATTTGTAGGAAATCTTTATTAAAGTGTACTTAAATGGGAGCTTTTATTGGATAAAGAGACTATTAGGGTTGGTGATTAATTGTTATCATAGGATATGTCAGGCTTTGTAAAAAGACTAGAAAATGTTAAGATGGCATTTCCTACAAAGTTTGTTGCTTTGTATTTAATATTTTCTCTCCTAAGTCTTACTTCAGTATAGATCTTTTATTAATTACCACATTTACTTCAACTGCTTTTTTTTTCGTTTTAACGTCATTTTCCCCCAGAAATTGAGGCTCAGATGGTGCCCTTCAGAGGGAAATTGCTTTGGCAGTGAGGAATTTCTTGGCTGGATGCACTTCCTGACGTCAGCCAATGGCTTTTTCTTTTGTGAAGTTCGAAATTCTCCTCGCCGGTTCTGAGAATCGAACCTGGAGCCCCTTGGTTACTCTGCAACTGCGCTAACCATTAAGCCACGGCCCCTCTACCATATTAATTTTAATAAACAGAAAAAAATTCAAAAAGTTACTCACAGCGTTTTCTTTTTGCAACGATTGGGCCTCGGCATTTTGTAGAAATTCCTTTGCAGTTTTTCAGTTTATGTACATAGGTATATCCAGGGATATAGATTTGTTTCCTTGTCTGAGTTACACATTCATTGTTTTGAATGTTAGTTGGAGACCAATTAGTCCAAACATTTAATGTACAGGATGCTATTTTTTTACAGGAACCTTTAAAATAAAAATATTTTCATTAGAAATAAACAAAGTAAAACTGCTTTTAACTAAAAGAACTAGTTTTCACCTTGCAAACAGATTACCTTAAGTGGACCAACTTTTCCGTGGATTTATTTAGATGGAAAACATTCAGTCCATTCATTTGATTAAAATAATATCGAGTTCTGACAGGAACCTTTGAAATAAATAGATTCTCGTAAGGAATACAAAAAGAAGACTACTTTTAGACTACAGGAACTCATTTTTGTCTTGAAAACAGATTACTTTTAATGGACTAATTTCTGGGCGTATTTATTTACATGAGCAACTATTTGGATTTTCATTACGATCCACGACCCTCAACAATGAGAAAAGAGGTTAGGCAAGACAAGAAATTTGGATATTATTTGTTCTGTTATTTGAAGAGGAAATTAACAGTCTCCTAAAATACTATTAATATTTCAGAGGTGAATGAGGATAACCTGTTTATACGATCTCTGGGTTTTAGACATTTCATATGCAAATGCTTGTCAATGGATATAGCCTTCTGGATAGAGACACATCGTCAAAAAAACTTCCTGTTAGAACGAATGTGAAATATGCTGATCCACTAGTGAATTAAAGTACCAAATAAATATTGTTACCAAGAAATTTTCATTACAAATAGCAACTTCTTACTGAAAATATCAAGAGTTAAACTCGAATTTACAAGACCAAGTATCAGCTTTGTAGCAGAATAAAATTGCAATGCCATGCCTATGGAAATCCAAAAATTGAATCGACTTAAAGGTGTTATGAAAACATCATAAAATAATTTAATCTGTAAATATGATAGTAAATTTATACATTTAAACAATAACGATATTATTTTTAATGATAATATATTGACAATTTAATTAGATTTGATCTGTTATAAAAGTAAAACGTAAACAAATGCTAACTCAAAGAAATACAGAACCATTCTCTTCTTCTATTCTCTTCTTCCATTCTCTTCGTCCATTCTCTTCTTCCATTCTCTTCTTCCAAAGTCTTCTTCTATTCTCTTCCATTCTATTCCATCCTATTCCATTCTTTTCAATGCTATTCCATCCTATTCAATGCTATTCCATGCTATTCCATCCTATTCCATCCTATGCCATCCTATTCCATCTTATTCCATTCTTTTCCATCCTATTCCATCCTATTCAATCCTATTCCATGCTATTCCATTCTAATCAATGCTATTCTATGCTATTCCATGCTATTCCCTGCTATTCCTTGCTATTCCATGCTCTTCCATTCTCTTCCACTCTTTTCCATTCTCTTCCATTCCCTTCCATTCTCTTCTTCCATTCTCTTCTTCCATCTGTTCTTCTTCCATTCTTTTCTTCCATTCTCTTCTTCCATTCTCTTCTTCCATTCTCTTCTTCCATTCTCTTCTTCCATTCTCTTCTTCCATTCTCTTCTTCCATTCTCTTCTTCCATTCTCTTCTTCTATTCTCTTCTTCCATTCTTTCTTCCT
>RDPX01000247.1:1081588-1098746 GCA_003991215.1 Morbakka virulenta
TCTTTCCTCAAAAGGTATACCCTATCCTTTTATTATCTCCATATTATATTGTTTTTATTGTCTCTGGTGTCCTATTAACTCAGCATGTCAGAGATTTTGACCAGAATCCTGACCTCCATGCTGGGCTCCTTGTATAATTGCAATTTTTACTAGTTGTGTTTTGTTAGGTTATCTGTTTTGGATCTTCACTTAAAAAGAAAACAAACGATTACAGAAATAGAGGAAATACTTTGCATTTTGAAAGACTCTTTATTTTTACTCCTTCTTCATCATCTTTATTATGCATCTTCCGTTTTCTGCGTGGCAGCTGCTGACTGAACCAGTGGTCTTTATTGTGCTCTCCCTTGCTCCCGACTTATTTCCACTGCCTCTAAACGTTTCTTTGGTCAGCCTCTTTTCCTTCGTCCAGGTTTCCCATGCCCATAGCTGTATTTGTCACACGTTCGGTTTCTCCTCTCTCCACCTGTCTGCACCATCTCAGGTGTGCCTGTTTACATTCCTCTCCAGTAGCCCTCGTTCCTAAACTTTCTCGAATCTCGACTTTCATGACCTTGCCCTTCAACGTCTGGCCGCGTGTCAACTTATTTATTTTCAGGCCTAGTGACTCTGGCTTTACCCATTGTTTTGTCTTGAATGTAAATATTTCTATAGTATACATCATTGCTAGTTGTATGACTATACTCAAGACCTTTTCTTTCATTTTTAATAGAGCCTTCTAGTCACAAAGAATATCGATCTAGTCCTTATAATTTTTCCATTGCGTCTGCATTCTCCTACTAACCTTGTAGCTCGATTCTACATCCGGTGCTACTGTGCTCCTCAAGTACCTGACCACCTCTACATCCGGTAAAGTCTGGAAATTACGTTTGACGTTCCCTTGCTCCACATCTTCAAAGCACAGGAATTACGTCTTTGACTTCGCTATTTGCATGTTTCTAATATCTAAAGCTATCACTGTTCCAAATTGCCCTACAGCTTCTCTTTCCTCTCACTGCACAAAACCAAGTCATCAACAAATATCAGTTGTTACGGTGCCTCCTTGGTGGCACACTCGATGAGACTATCCATGGTAAAAGCAAAGACCAATAGACTCAATGACAAGTTTTGGTATAAATCTACTTTAATATCAAATGGATCACTACCCTGTTTTATGCTCCTGATGCTCGTTCTGCTATCTTTGTACATATGTTCCACTATCCGAATGTTTTTTTCTGGGACTCCCTTTCCCTCATTTAATAAAATATCTCTTCTTTTGGTACTCAGTCATAAGTCTTTCTTGGATCGACAAAGGCCCAGTACAGGGTTTTCGTAGCTTCCCTGAATTCTTCCAGCAGTTATCTCACTGCCTTTGCATTGAGACAACCTGCATCTGTCCTTGATCTCCCAACCATTAACCTAAACTGCTGATTGCTGAAGTTGACAATCAATTTCCGCCGTTGCTCTATGACTCTTTCATAGCGTTTCAATGTGTGATTTATTACGTTTGATCCCACAGTCAGATCCACAGTTCAAGATCCCTCCCTTTTTTTTAAACACTAGGACCAGGATATTTTTCGTCCAACAGTTCTATATTTCCTCTGCTGTCTTATTTTTGTTTAACTCCTCTGTAAGATAGCTCAGACAGTTTGATCTTAAAGCATTCTATGTCTTTATTACGATGCTGTATGGTACTACCACTTTTCCCTTCTTAGTCCTCTTCAAAGATCTCTTGACCTCCTCCTCACTGTTTTGCTCCACTTCATCTTAATTTATCGAGATATCTCATTTTCCAGCCACTCGGGTTTTTCTCATTCATCAGTCCTTCAAAATACTGCTTTCACCTACTTTTGAACTTATCGTCTGGTGTAAGAACCCTTTCATTTTCACCCTTTATCAGTTTTCTCTAACAGACGTCTTGACATTGCTTATTCCATTGTTTCCTTGCTTCTAATGCGGCTTTGTGACCTTTTCATGATTCTATTTCTGCATATGGTCTTGGTAAGTTGCTTCCCTTGTACATGCAGCTATCATTTTCGTTTCCTTCTTATTTCGGTTGTACTAATCTCTACTCACTTCACTTCCACTTTAATCAGATCGTTTTTTGACTCCTTTTTATACTGTTACCACCAGCCGTACCTCCTCTCACCACTACAAAGTCTCTCTACTTTCTTTTATCTAACCCGTTGCTACTCCACACAATCTTATCCACAACCTCCAATACAAACACTACCTGTTCTATCGGTGCTTTTACAATCTCTTCCCATTTCTTCATTAATCTCAGGTGGGCAAACGAGTCTATGTTTTTGGGTGGTTTCTTTCATCGTTCAGTTTTTACCATTTACCATTTGATGGCGCTTGTACCTGCTTTCTCCTCAGTGCTGGCAGCCAAACCCTTGCAACCACTTGCCAGTGTTGTGATGTCACACTTTCCCCTGTGAACTCTTTGCAATCAGTCCTTTGTTTTCCAATCCAAGATCTAGCTAGAATATAGCCGATTTGGGTTCTGCATTTCTACTTTAATATGCCACCAGGCTTTATCTCTTTCTTTAAAAGAAAGTTTTTAACTTAACCAGATCTCTGATCTGGGCAAAGCCTAGCAGTGTGTCTCGCTCTCTGTTCTTGGTATCACACGCATAGGAACCCATGGCATCCTCACATCCGCAGTTTTTACATCCCGCATGCCAATTCCATTCTCCTCCTACCAATAGGGTCTCCCCTGATAAAATATTTTTCATTTCTTCCTTTACCTGCTCTCCGAACACCTACTTTTCCTGGTCCTTGCACCCCTTTTGTAGCACATATGCACTCATTATGTTGACCATTATCCTATCCATGTCCATCCTCATTCAAATTTGTCAAGCTGATCTTCTCTCCATTTTTATCACCATCATCTTCATTTCTTCATCTAAGATAATACAAATCCTATTTCTCTTTTATATTTTGAGTCATCATTAAATTGTTTCTCGTTTATTTTTATTCAATTTTCCCATTCCCATAATACCGTTATAATTTTATTTTTGTCTATCAAGTACTCCCTATTTCAAGCATGTTGTGGTACAGATATTTGGTTACAGACTGTGTCAATAGGTAACAGAATGTTTGTGATAGAAACGATATTTGCAAGAATGAAAAACGTTACATGAAAATTAAAGAAAAATAATTTTGTCACAATATCTTAAGCAAAAGAGGTTTATAGAATGGAGGTTAAACATTAAACATCTAAAACAAATAACCATTTTGAAGTATATTGCTGGTGACAAAAATTAAAATTTTTTAGTAAAAGAAAGTGACATGCTTTAGAAAATTAATATTGTATAGTAAAAGAAGCGTTGACACTCCATTTTTACCATTCTAATAAAAATCAAAGGGAATGGCATTTTTGCAGAAAAATTAGTACATACCAACATGTTTTTCCGTAGTATTTTCATCGAGCTCTAAGTCCCATATAAGATTACCCGAAACCCATAAACGCAAACCTCTCATTTTGGAACAAGATGCAGCAAAAGAGCTCTGAAATCTGTGTTTTTAATCAATTATTTATAAATAAAGACACAAATGAAAAGGACCTCCAGCTTTTTTATAAGACGAAGCCAAGTATAAGGATTATTATTGAAAGTTATAAAATCATTTTGACATTTTATTTAACTAAACTTTTCTAGGATTTATTTTAGAGTTTAACTTTACACAAAGTAATAATTAACCAAAATAGGAAACAGGTGGGGCAAAGAAATGCAACTCTTTAGTTTATAACCTTCACTTCACAAAAAATACCGTACTCTCTCACTCATACAAACATCATTTGATAGAAGTCTCTTCTAAAGTTACCAAGCGATTTAACCTACTAAGTCGACTTTGAGATCATCTGCTTTGGCCTTGTGTTACTCTACTGCAGAATATTGCTCTCCTGTTTGGAGCCAAAGCCATCACTGCAGTAAAGCTGATGTTGAACTTAATGAATCCTTTAGGCTAGTGAGTGCTTGTATAAAATCGACTTCAACTGCTTTTCTTCCTATTCTTTGTGGTATTGAACCTACCGACTTAAGAAGAGATAAAAATATATTGAATTTATATAATCGTGTGTTATCCAAGGAAGGGCATATTCTTGAAAAATTGGTTGCATATCCACTTACAAACAAACATGTTGAAGAGCAGAGTTCCACTTTCGAATTGCATGCACCTTTCATCTTTCAGCATAAACGATACAGCACCTGTCACATCTTGGGCTGCTGATGTGTGGAAACAGCGATGGAGTAATACAGACAACCAGCTTTCCCAATTTATTCCTGAACCTGCGGTGAAACCGCAAGGACATGACCTGAAGCGTGAACAATGGGTGCTCTTAAATCGATTACGATCTGGATATGGAAGATATGCCAATTTCATGCATAGAATTGGTCTAAGGGACAATCCATTTTGTCGTTGTGGTAAAATTCAATCCCATCAGCACGTATTGATTTGCCAACTGATAGGTATTCGAGGTGATATCAAAACCGTTGATGAGGACTTCCGTTTGTGGCTCAGTGATATTAAGCTTTTTTTTGTTGATCATACGCATATATATACAAAAGGTAAAAAATTTTGTAGCACTGCAAGCATGCAATACCACAAAACTTAACAAATGATTGATCACATGTGCCTTTATTCTATCAACCTTGTACCGTGCGTACGATACACTCAACAATCGGTAGCTTGGGCTACGGAGCATCACGTTTGCATATCAGAGTGTCGCTAAAATATTGTTAATGATATTTTATTGTCAGACAGTGATACAAGTTGTATTTACAGCAGGACATATCGCTTGCGAGAGTTTTGTATCACATCGATTTTAATGGTCCAAGATCTGCTTGAAACAAAGAAATCAAGGATCGAAGATTTGCGACAGTATTTTAGAAAACAGAGTGTGCTAAACTTGCATCGAAGTGGCCGTACAGAAGAGAAAATTTTTCACTTACTTGTACTTAACTCGTTTCGTCAGTGGAATAATGAGCAAATGTGTTGGTTAACTTGGATTAGGCATTTACTTTTGTCCGATCCTTTTGACGGATTTTACTAGGTTGCTTAGCTGGTGTGCTCTGTGTGTGTATGTGTGTGTGTGTGTGTGCTGTTCAGAGTATCTTATTTTCCGTGCTTCTGTTTCCTTAGCGTGTTTCAAAAGTAGCGCAACGTTTTCTTGTGGTTGAATTAGACACGCGGCTACATAACATAGTTCTAATATATTCTTATTATGTGGTCTCTTGCAACCTTGCCAGGGCTGAACAAAAATTATATGAAAGCAATATAAATAAAAATCATCCAAGAAGAAGAGGTAATTGTGCGCTAACTTCCAAGAGCAAATTGCCGGATTGAAAAAATTAACTTTTAATACAGAAAGCAAACAGCCAAACAATTGCTAAAGCGTGCAAAGATTTTACTAAACGGTATAAAGAACAGGGGTACGATGTAGAACACGATACTTATATGAAGCAAGTCCAATTTTATGACGTCACATATAATCTCCAGAAGTAAAGAATCAAACAGCCTACACAAAAATGGCAGACATATAAAAACATAAATCATCCATTAAAATGATATTTAACCAAAATAAATATTAAAATGTTTTAAGATATTGAGTGAGATGTCGAAAACGATAATTAGTTGGAGCAAGTTAATTTTCTTCATGTCAAGTCTGATGAGCTAAAAAACACAACCATAACAAGCAAACAAAGAAAAGGAAATAAAACGACAATTTTCTATCCCTATACACTGGGTCAAGGCATGTCTCAAATATACTAAAGTTATCACAGTTTAATGTGACACAACCAAAAACATAAATATTCAACTAAAGTGATATTTAACCAAATTAAACAATAAAATGTTTAATGACATTGAGTAAGATGCAGAAATTCATATTTAGTTGAAGCAAGTCAATTTTCTTCATTTTACATTTGATGAGATAAAAACCCAACCATAATGAACAAACAAAGAAAAGAAATAAAACAGTAATATCCTATCCCTATACACTGTGTCAAGGCATCTCTCGAATATACAACAGTTATCACAGTTTAATGTGACATAACCTAAAACACAAATCATCATCTAAAGAGATATTTAACCAAATTAAATATTAAAGTGTTTAATGACATTGAGTAGAATGAAGAAACCGATATTTAGTTGATACAAGTTAATTTTCTTTACGTTACAATTGATGAGCTAAAAACACAACCATAACGAGCGAAAAAGGAAAAGGAAATAAAACGATAATTTCCTATTCGTATAAACTGGTCAAGGCATTTCTCGGATATACTAAAGTTATCACAGTTTAATGTGATATAAATTAAAACATAAATCATCACCTAAAGTGATATTTAACTAAATTAAGCATTAAAGTGTTTAATGACATTGAGTAGAATGAAGAAACCGATATTTAGTTGATGGAAGTCAATTTTCTTTACGTTACAATTAATGAGCTAAAAACACAACCATAACGAGCGAAAAAGGAAAAGGAAATAAAACGATAATTTCCTATCCTTATACACTGGATGAAGGCATATCTTGAATATACTAAAGTTATCTCAGTTTAATGTGAAACAACCTAAAACATATATCATCACTTAGGTGATATTTAACCAAATTAAACAATATACCGTTTAATCACATTGCGTAAGATTTTTAGGCGCTTTATTATTTATTATTATGATACTTTTTATGCTATATTAAATATATATAATTTAATGTACTTACAAAGTGTTCGATAATTCTGTGACTCAGTGCAAGGCTTGTTACGAAGTAGGCATTTCAAGTAACCAAATGTCCCAATGTAGTGGTGTTTAATAACTGTTTGCTTTTGATCTATACACGTTCTGTCTTGTGGAAACGGTGCCCATTCCTTCTTTTCCAGCTTACAACCATAAAGATTGCACTTAGATTTGCATGCATTTACATTATTAATGAAAACTACAATAAAAATTGTACAGAGCAAAACACAAGCCTTAAATGTCATGGCTAATTCTAAACATGTGCAAATCTAAGAAAGCTAAGGAGACGTTTTTATATGCTTCTTATCGTCAAAGGAAATTAAATATTGACGAAGCCTCTTCCTCTGGTGTTACTTTAAGAACATGTACTTTTCAAGTCATAAAAAACACTACCAAGTCACACATCAAATTTATTCTTGTCACCTACCAACAAATAAAAGGTGAAATCAAATAATATAAAGAAATAAACTACCTACCTATTCTAATAATAATAATAATAATAATAATAATAATAATAATAATAATAATAATAATAATAATACTGGCCCCAGGTGAATACACTAAGCAGCATGACCGTGTTGGCCAATATCTGCACTGGGGTATATGCAATCATTATGGGATTAAAACCCACCACAACTGGTACGAGCACCATCCAGAACCAGTCGTGGAATCAGAGAATGTCACCATCTTGTGGGATTTCCCTGTGCATACAGACCGCACTATTCAGGCAAATCGACCTGACATCATCATTAAGGATAAAAAGAACAAACTGTGTACACTAATTGATATGAGTGTCCCCTCTGACAATAATATCGCAGTTAAGGAGTTTGACAAGTTAAGCAAATATAAAGACCTGGAAATTGAAATACAAAAGATGTGGAACTTAAAAGCCACGACTGTGCCGGTCATAGTCGGGGCACTTGGAATGATCAAGAAGGGAACTGAAAAATACATCTCGAAAGTGCCAGGCGAACATAAGCTCCAAGAAATTCAGAAAATCGTCCTTACTAGCACGGCTCATATTCTCCGTAAATTTCTCACAATTTGAATTTTATCTCCATTAAACTTGTCCCATTCTTTTAAAACCTTTACCCACCTTAGGTCACCGGGGTGACTCGGTGGGTAATTGTATATATTGCAAACCAAAAGAAAATCTTACATAATAATAATAACAATAAGAACAATAATGATACTAATAATAATTAGCTGAAGATATTTACATGTACTTAGGTAACGAAAGTATTTTTCCTGAAGACCAAAAAGGCTGTAAAGAAGATAGTTGTGGAACCAAAGATCAGTTGTTGATTGACAAAACTGTCTTTAGAGATTGCAAGAAGAGGCATATGAATCTAGCTATGACGTCGATCGATTACAAAAAGGCTTATGTCTTTATTCCGCATAGCTGGATAAACGAATGCCTGGAAATATTTGGGGTAGCTACAAATGTTCGACAGCAAATAGAAATTAATAATCAAGAGTCTCTCAACACTTTCTGAGACATATTAATTTTCAAGACAAATTTAAATTATAATTTTTTACTACAACCTGTCGCGTTACACAATTTTTAGACATTAGTTATATATATATATATATATATATATATATATATATATATATATAAGGTGTTTGCAGCCAAACCCATCAATATCTATACCATGTCCCCCTTAGAACACACCAAATGGCTGAAAGAAAACGTCAGCAAAATATACAAAAAAGCACCCCCAAAACTCGAAAATCTATCAATCTAGAAGCAAAGAACATCCCCACCTTCCACAATATTGAGAAGAGAGCAGAACGCCTTGCAAGCATTCCTGCATTCATCTCGATGAAAGATCACCCGAACCAAAACCCAATGCAGATTAATCAACTAGTGCAAGACTAACCCATCCGCAGTCAGCAAAACAATTCTCAACAGAATCAACTCCGATATCCGTGATTCTATGAAAGTAAACCAGTGGAGAAATACCGACGACGTATTACAATGGCTTAACGCCATCTAAAACAAAGATTAATGCCTTTTCATTCAATTCAACGTCAGAGCGTTTTACCCCTCTGTATCCAAGTAACTATTACACCAAGCCTTCAGCTTCGCAAAAACCCACACCGCCATAACAGAAAACGAAATAAGAGCAATGCTACACTGCAGAAAATCGCTACTCTACTTTGACAATGAAGCCTGGATCAAGAAAGCTTCTTATTACTCCTTTGATGTTACCATGGGGAGCTATGATTCAGCGGAAATTTGCGAACTAATCAGTCAACTAATATTGAACAATCTGTCTACCTTGGTAGACAAGATTGACGTCAGTCGCTGCAGAGATGATGGCCTCATGATTATCTGAAACACCAGTGGAAGAGCAATAGATAAACTCAGAAAGGACATCATCAAATCATTTAAATTTCTTGACCTCCAAATTGAAATCACCTGTGGACTTTATTCTGCCAACGTCCTCGACGTGACCCTCAACCTCAGAAGCAAAACCCACCAACCCTACAGGAAACCAAAAGACTCCCTGCTTTACTTTCATGCATCTTCCAACCACCCAAAGCAGATTATAAAACAACTTCCAACCGCCAAAGCCAAACGACTATCAAATAATTCCTCACGCGAAACCGTCTTCGATACCGCCAAACCCGAATACGAATAAGCACTAAAGAAAAGCGGCTACAAAACATCCAGCTGAAATACTCCAACCCCAACCCACCAAAGAAGATGCCGCTCACGCAATATCATCTAGTTTAACCCTCCATTCAGCAGAAATGTAACCACCAACGCAACAAAGAAATTCCTCCGAATAAAAAAAACCTTTTAACAAAAACAATGACAAAGTGAGCTACAGTTGCACCCAAAACATAGGAACCCTCATCAAAAACCACAACAGAACGATTTATTCCAACCCAATTAATGAATGCACCAAACTAGCCCAGCGAGAACATAAGAGACGTCATGACAATGTGGCGAAATTGATACATTAAAAACTTTGTGAAAAATATAGTTTATACAGACAAGAAAAGTGGTAAGACCACCGTCCAGAAAGATCTGTTGAGAAGAATGCGTGGAAAATTCTTTGGGATATGAATATTCAATGTGATAATGAAATAGAGGCAACGGGGCCGGATATTGTTGTTTGAAACAAGAAAGGAAAACACTGCACTCTCATTGATATCGCATGCCCCTTCGATAGTAGAGTCTTTGAAAAAGAAAATGATAAAATAAAGGAATATCACGACTTGAAATTAGAGCTTGGAAGAATTTTGGGTAAGGTTCAAGTCATCCCTGTAGTCGTTGGTTCATTGGGTAATATTTCGAAGAAATTTGAAGATTGGATAGAGAAACTAGGGATCCATGAAAATATTGCCCTTGTTAAAAAATTTGCTATGTTGGGAACAGCTAGAATCCTCCGAAAGGTACTTGACATGTGAAATGATGATGATAATAATAATAATAATAATAATAATAATAATTTCCCACTCAAACCGCAGACTTGACAGTCAGTTGCCTGATCTTAACCGGTTGTGCATGTCCCGAAAGGGCTGACACATCACACATTTCTGTTTAACGGGCGGGAGTAGTGAAGGAGCATCATATCTAGGTGTCGTGAGCGTGGATCTCTTGTTCTGAAGGGCTTAGTACCGAGTTCTTTCATTGTTACTTAGTCCTAAGGTCTTGGCTGAAGCCTCGCTACGGAGACCGTTTTAAGCAGAATGGGTCACCCAAACTGAGAAACCTAAACAGGCCCCAACTGCAAGGTCATTTGCTGTTTTTTATTTACACCAATATCGCACACACGTGGGTGTCATGCTTGCACCCAGTTAACCCTTATCGGGCTGGTAGTCGGATGGATTTCCTGAGGTTTCTACCCCTTAGTCCTTTGTGGGCTCGTATAGCTCCACTACTCAATAATAATTATAATAATAGCACTCTTTTCTCATTTAAAAAAAATCAAAATACAAAATTTTTAAATTTTAAGTGTTACTATAACAGTGTGCCAAGCCGTAATGGCTACAGAAAAACAAAGTATAGTATGTGGATTAGCAGAGATATGTTTCCAGTTAATGAACAAAGGTTAGTAGATCAGAAGAATCAAATCACAAAGAAGTAGTGGTTATCAAATCACGAGCTTGAAGAGATTAAACGATTGATCGAGGATGCATCGTATGGACCGGTGAAACAGGGAATTAAAAATGCGAGTAGAATTGAGGACGTTGTTGATCTGGTGTCAAATGTTGATCATATGATTGCTGATAGGAATGTTTGTTTTTCACTTTATGAGGAAGTAAAAGATGAAGAGGAGAATTTGGTTGAACAATTAAATGCGATAGGTAAGAATAAGTAATCACTGAGAGGCGTTGAAAAAGGAAGCCTGTATGCAGCAATTAAAAAGGTGGACAGTGCAATGGGCAAGATTAAGTTAAACAACATTGCTGAAACTAATGATTTGGTATACTATGGAGCCGTAATGATGACAAAAATGCTTGGAATGAAAAGCAAAAATAAATAGACAAAAAAAGAACCATGGTGGAAACGTAGGCTTGAAGGACAAGTTAAAGATTTTAACAGAGATCTTGGTCGAGTAAATGTCTTAATTGACAAGAAAGAAGTTAAGAAGAAAGATTCAAATGCATTGCAAAGAACGTACGGATTCAAGCAGAAAGGATTGCAATTTGTAAAAGAGGAAGCTGAGAAAACAATTAAAACAAAAAACGAAAAGATTACAAAATATAACCAAAGAGCCAAGCAATACCAACAAAATAGACAATTCAAGAATAACGAAGGTTGATTCTAAGACTCTAAAACGAGGATGAATACTGGGCGAAGATAAGCTGAAGTGAATATCACCGAAGAAAAAATAAAAATGATTCTTAAAAAAGTACCAAACTGGAAGGCGTCTGTAGCAGATGATGTACAAAGTTTCTGGCTAAAAAATTTTAAAACAATGTATAAATATTTAAAAAAAATATTTTATTGGATGCTTCGAGGGATAGACACCAGCTTGGATGACAAAGGGCCGAACTGCTCTGTTACAGAAAGACGAGTCAAAGGGGAATAATGCAAGTAACTACCGTCCCATCACATGTTTACCTTTTTGATGGAATTATCTGATGAAATTTACTCGTTTCTGGAAAGGAACCAGATTCTGCCTGAGCCAAAGAACGGATGCAAAAGGAAGAGCAGAGGAACGGCAGATCAATTGTACATGGACAGAATGATACTCAGAGAGGTTAGAATAAGGAAAAAGAACTTGGCAATAGGATGGATTGACTATATGAAAGCATTTAATATGGTGCCACATTCCTGGATTTTGGAGTGTTTGCTAACGATAGGAATAAATAATACTTTGGTGCATTTCCCAGAAAAGACAATGAAAGGTTGGAAGATTGAGCTGACATGTGGTAATGGATCACTAGGAGAGGTTAAGATTAAAAGACATATATTTCAGGGAGATGCCTTGTCACCCCTTTTAGTTGTTGTAACTCTCATTCCCCTAACCAATGTATTGATAAAGGCAAAGCCCTGGGTATGACTTTGCAACAAAGAGAGAACAGATCAATCACTTCCTTTACATGGACGATCTTAAATTTTATGGAAAGAGCGAGAAAGAAATTAATTCACTTATACAGACAATCAGATTGTCTAGCAAGGACATTTTAACATTGGCAATGAAGAGACAGAAAAGGATCAAATCAGATGGGAAGAAAAGCAAGATGATACAGTTATAAAATCACTGAAAGAAGGAGTAGGATACAAGTATTTAGGGATATTGGAGGCAGATAAAGTGAAGGTAGAAGGAATGAAAGGGAAAGTGTGCCGTGAATATAAGAGAAAAGTGAGAAAGATACTAGAGACACAGTTGAATGGGGGAAATATCATCAAAAATGATAATTCGTAGGCTATTCTTATATTGAGATAATTCGCTGATTTCCTCTACTGGAAAAAGTCCGAACTTCAAGAGATGAATCAAAGAACAAGGAAGCTCTTAGCTATGCATAGGGGACTCCACCCGGGGAGTAATGTTGATAGATAATACATACCCAGGAAAGAAGGTCGAAGAGGACTCATGAGCATTGAGGATACTGTTAGAGGTGATGCTGAGAATAAGGATGCTGAAACAGAAAGTACGTTTAAGAAAAGGAACAAAGAGGAAATTTTGGATGGCCAGTTCATCAGACAAACGAAGATATGGCAAATAAATATCAATGGTTGTGGCTGAAAGAGGGAAGCCTGAAGGGAAATCCCCCATTGTGACAGTGAGAACAAATTTAGTGAAAGCAAAAATTGATAAAACTCAAGAACATAGTATATGTAGGATGTGTGGCAAAGCAGATGAAAGCATCAATCACGTCTTAAGTGGGTGTAGTAAAATGGCAAGTAAAATGGCACAAAAGGAATATAAACGCAGGGATGATTGGGTAGGAAAAAAGATACAGTGGGAGGTATTTAGGAAGTACGGTGTTGAAATGAAAGAAAAATGGTATGAACATGAACCGCAAGCTCTTTGCAAAAATGAAGGATATAAGATCTTATGGGACTTTTCAATAGAAACAGACCATGTTATTGAAGCAGAAGATTCAATATGATTATAGTGAAAAAGAAAAACAACAAATGCCAGATTACAGACTTTGGTGTTCCGTACGATACCAGGATTGATGAAAAAGAAAGAGAAAAAATATTGAAATAACAAGACTTAATAGGGAAACTGAAAAAACTGTGATACAAAAAGGTGAGAGTAATCCAAATCATAACTTGAGGGCTACGAACAACACCAAAAACATTGACAAAAAGACTGAAGGAAATTAGATTAGCTACCAGAATAGTAGAATTGCAAAAGACTATGTTACTACACTCTGCCAGAATCCTCCGACGAGTGCTTGAGATTTGAGGAAACTTTTTGTTACCAAAACTCAGTAACATGAATCCACTGATCAATTTTTTAAAAACAACAACAACAACATTATATGAAATTAATGTGGAAAAGAGAAACAATAATAATAATAATAATGGTAATAATGAGTTTAATATTCTATAGCTTTAAACATACCTAAAATAATTAAGAGTAAGGGGAAAAACGAACAGAGTATGACCTATCTGACTATTTCATAACAACATGATTCCACTGGAGAGCAATTAACAGAATTGAAACAACAATAGCTGGCACTATATATTTTAATTGTACAAAAATATGAGGTTTTTTAAATCAAACTGGTAGCAGAAACTGAAAACCAGATCTATTCTCTGCATTTTATTCTGCAACTCAAAAATATAACAAGTTGATATTCTGATAACAGTGGAGAAAGTACAGACTGGTTAATGCTTCAAAGCATTTTTAATGAATTGCAATAAATTCTACTTCTATTTAATAGACTCGCTAGTAAATTCCTTTTAATTTTACTGATTCCTTAATTTTTGCGTATGATAAACACCAGAACGAACTAATACCGCATCCACCATCACGACGAGGTATTATGAGGTTTCAACAAGGAGTGTCACCGTAAGGAAATCAGAATCAACCTAAGTCGAAGCACCTAACACTTGTTCTGACTCTCCCATTTTAAATCTTTCTAGAAATTCTAACCTGGATGTTTCCAACCAGAACCTGACAGATGTACCATCCAAGACTTAAGTGGACAAAGGATGAGTGTAAAGAAGTTAAGTATACACTTTACATGGCTCTTGAAATCCCATCAGAAACCAATAGCACAATACGAGGGTTCAGTGGCAGAACCAAGTATCTTGTTTTTTGGTTAATTTTAGTGGAGAACGTTTTAAGGGTTTTGCCTGGAGTGACTAAAACACAAAATTCAGTACTTGATTTCGTTACCAATCAATAAATCAAAAAATATTGGTTACTGGACTAAATGCAGTTGTTCACATGAAAGACAATGACAGTATCTATCATGTGACACCAAAACGTAAAAGACGACAATGAATGGTCCTGGCACTGACCCTCGAATACAAATGTTCAATATTTGGAAAGTTTGTATTCCTGATACGTGAGCACATCTTGATGCTAATAAACTTGCAAATATGAGGAGAAATATCCTAAAAAATAAAAAATTAACTGAAGTTAAAGTTATGATTATTCAGGTCATGGTAGCTTTTGATGTTAGTGTGGAAGGAAAGGAACCAGAAACTGAGAAGGATGAGGACGTATTTATTGTAAATTTGGTAAATATTTATAAATCAGTACAGGAAAATGTAGTACAAGCTCTTAAATCCAAAACTGAAAATGGTCTAAGCCCAGAAGCGGTGGGTCAGCACAGAATAGGAACCTTTGAGGCGCTTGAGTTAATTGAGATGGGGTAGAACAATTACGGAAGGCTAAGATCAACAAAAAAATCCAGAGTTGTTAAGATATGGAAAGGACGCTATCAGACAAATACTTGAATTTAGATAATACCTTACTGAGTTTGAATGAACTAACTTATGCTACTGTAAAAATTTTAACTTTCATGGTAACAAAAAAAAATAGTTAAGAAAAATAAATTTTAAAAAAGGTATCAACTATCACCTGAGTAGTCACTCAAGAATGTACTGATATTACTTTTAAAGGAACGAAATTTGCACTTTGAAAATAAGAATAAGAGAAATCCCATTTTAAAATAACTTTTGACACCCTTGATTGTGACCATTTAAGATTTCCTGAGCTATCAAATGAAATGCTTAGACTGCCATATGGCATCTCAGATTGGCTTTGGGAAGAAACCATCTACCTCTTAGTAAAAAATTAAGACAATTTTAACCAAAAACTAATATGATGCTTTGGTCTTTCATGTAAAACAAGGGGTGGATTACAAATCAAGGAACAATAACTGAGAATATGAACAAATTTAAGTTCCTGAAGCAATTATAACCCTATTGATGATTTAAGATGCCTAGCAAATGTTCATAGAATTTTGGAAAAAGATGATTTCAATCGATAGGAAATAGTGATAAAAAGGCTATCGTGGCTGAAAAAAAATGATCGCACTATTCCACATTCTATTGTAACGGCTTGAACGAAGTGGAGTCGAGATAGGGAAATGGTGATTTCCATTCATGCCTTAAAGTGGAGACATGGCGCGAGAGTAAAGTAAAGCATCTTATAAGGAGTAGCAATGAATTTTGCAAATGACTTGCTTTCGTTATTTCAAAACTCGATACAAAAATGTTTACCTTATTGTAGGAAGTCCTTTGAATGGGGTCAGATAAAGTGACACAGGAGAGAAAAAATAAGACACTTGCCGGAAAAGAAAAATCTGAGATTTTCTATTTTTAAGTAGCTGTGCTGAATACCAAAGATAAACCGGCTTTGTAGGATATATTTATTTTTAAATGTATGCTACTGGTATTTTTGGCTTTCATGTTGCAAACGCAAAGGAAAAAAGAATTACCTCTCATGTAATCCCCAAGTGTAAAGCAGGAAATTGAAAAAAATCAATCATGCCTAGATTATACCCCGGCAAATGTTTTCTTAGGTGGGCTTCATACTATTTACCCAGCTTTCATATTTTAAAGAAATAACTCAAATATTTCCAGTAAAGAAATTAATGAGCGGTCTCCTTTATTGCAGGAAATTCGTTTTGTGTTTGTCATTGAGAATCCATTGTTCAGAGACATTTTGAATGTGGAATCAACTGTTCCAGCTGATCAACTAATGATTTTTTATGTTGGATGACCTCTCATACTGACAAAATCACCACCGCGACCTAAACAACAACAACAACAACAACAACAACAACAACAACAACAACGACGAAAAATCCTAAAAAAAAGAGGTCCTACTTGATCCTCTACGTTTTCAACCTTTACTTTACTAGACTTTATCAATTAGTTAAAGTGTCACTAAAATCCCAAAACGGGAAAAATTCCATACTTTCTTAATTAATAAATATCAGTTACCTAATGTCTGAAATATAAATAATATCAGTTCACCATTCATATTTGTTGAGTTTAATGTATTTGTAATATTCACTAAGAGAAATTCTGATTTGAACGGAAAAATACCTAGTGATTTAGTTTATATCTTCTTTCTTGTGCGCTATGAAGGAAGGGTGCACTCCTGTGAAAAATGATACGCATCCTTGTTCCTAAATTCACTGACGAAGGGGTACAGATTGATGCAAATCCTTGGACATAGAATTTTCCTGAAGGGGTGTTTTTTCACTTATAGTCAGAGATCTTAGCAAAAAAGGGTCCTCAGCATAAAACATGTCCAAAGAAACTCATCTTGCTAACAGCAAATAACTTGTAGAAGATAATTATTCTTGAAATAAGTTATCATTAATAGTTAAAGGAAGTTAGTGGAACGTTAGTGAAAAGAGATGAATTTAAAAGTACATTGTCAGTGAAACGATTCTTCCATCAAATAACTTGGATTAGGACAAGCACCACATTTTATGTAGGAGTGCACCTGCCAGAACGGACTAATACATGGCTTCGAGGCTAATTTTTTGTATGATAAAAA
>RDPX01000247.1:1144780-1160260 GCA_003991215.1 Morbakka virulenta
CAGAACTGGCGTGTGTATCAAAAGCTTTTGTATTCTCCACCACTCCTGAAAAGATTGAATGACACTAGGTCATTAGATGATATGTTGCTTTAATCTTTATTACTTTAAGGGTTGGTAAACTATTATCTTCTCTAATTATCATTGATGAGCCTGATTTAATTTGCAAGTTCTATCAACGTAATTAAATGGGAAGGGTGTTGTGATGACATATTAACAAAAGAAGTAATTTGAAAATCATAAATCTATACTGGAGTTGTAAAATATATTTCTTGCTTAGAAGTGTTTTTTTTTAATTGTTCGAGCTAACGATGCGAGCGACAACACTATACTACAGGAGCAGTTTTTGGGGCAGTAGAGTTGGTTGCACTGTGCTACTGTGAATAGTGTATGTCGAGTTGAAGTGAAAGTGCCCGAGCGTCCACTCTTTCCAAAAATCGAAACAGGAAGAGATATGAAGAAGTTTACTAAACAACTTTGCTTCTTACATAATTCTTATGTATTTTTACCAATTTCTGAAGTAATAGAAATACTATCTCACTACTGGAGCCATCCAGCGAAAAATGTTACCTCAGGTCTCCTCTCCTTGGAGTAGACTTTTGTTCATGAGGTTCACTTTCCATAACCTCGTGTTTTGCTGTTTTTGAAGCGTTGACGGTTATCAGCTATTATAATGTCAACGAAAAGGTTGAGACGGTATCGTAATAAGTATTTTTGGCACTTTTAAAACATTTTGGCAAAATTGACAACTCCATGTCTGGTAACTCGTAACACTTCAAAAACAACAACAATACAAGCGGTTTTGTGAAAGTGATTGGTTGGCAGGTTTTTACGTTTTTGCAAAGTTTGAAACAAAATGGGTATCAAATACCTTCAGGCACTATTTTTCAACAGCAAAATCAAACCTTGCTTTTTCAAAAGCATCCTGTGGAAAATTGAATCTCAAAGGCAAGTTTTCACTTTTTACTGATAGAAAATTTTGATTTTATAAGAGGCTTGATTTTAGCCTGCTTTTGCCCAATTTTAGATCAAAAAACAGTTTTAAATACCACAGATCATCATCAACAATGGTATTGACCAGATTTCATGAGATGAGAAAGAGTGAGAACACATCCTGCCCAGCCTCTTTTTGGTTAGTCTCCCCCGCATATTTTTAAGTAAATGGACAGGCTAAACAACGCCTGTGGGATTTTTAGTGATTTCTTATGAAAATTGAAAATTTTCTTTGAATCTTGCTGTGCTTGAGAAAAATGTGGAAAAATAAATCAATAAATTAAGAAGAATCAAAAGTACCAAGAAACGAAATCAAGTAAGGCAAGGAAATATTTGCGCTGAAGAGGCTCTAAAGCATTGCTTGGAGCGAAAGGCCTAGAAAAGAGGAATATAAAACAATCTGTAACTGTGAAATAAGAAGTCACTTTTTGATTCAGTGCCTGCTGTGAGGCTTTTCAAGAACAATTTGAAAAATATGACTGAGCATGTCCTATTGTGCCGTTTTTTCTTTTCAGAGGGAAGTGCTTATTTAATTCCGATTTTCACTTTGCTTCAGGAATGCACCTGGTACCCAGAACCAAGACATTCTATTTTTGTGAGATTTCAAAGTGCTAATGCATAATCTGTCCAATGATATCCAATATGATATTGATTGATTATCCAACGATATCCAATAAGTTGTTGGATAATTTTCTTATCCGTTGAAGGTTAGCTACAATAGCGAAATTGCAAGATCTTTCATTAAACTTCATGGTTTGATGGATGCATTTATAACTCAAAACTGAATAGCAGAAAATAGAAAAATATCTGTGCATTGGGCTCGAACCAGGACCTATGGCTATAAGAGCCACATGACCGATTCTTGAGTTATGGATTTTACTCTCTTTATGAGTTTGTTTTGTAAACATACTTTTAACTTTTTATCACTTTCATAGATACTAAATATCTCTTCGTAGTGTTTTCAAGAATTTTCATGCCTCATAATTTTGACAACAATAAATATCATTTGTAGAGGTATTAAATATAGATAACGGATAAAAAGTCGATTTTCGATATGTAAACAAATCCAATACCTGATTTTTCATTAACTACTACAATATTGTAGCCACGTCCTTTACGGCTATATTCGGTGCCATTGACCTTAATCGATGCTGTTCCAGGTTTTTTTACTCCTTGATCGTCGTATCCCTCTGATTTAATCTGAACAGTTATAAGGTCTACAAAGAAAAACAATTAATTTTGTAAAAAAATTAACCTACAATTTTTCAAAAATATATTACGTGCATCCTGGCAAAGGAAAGTTTTAACTTATGTTTTAACATATTGAAAACGAATTCCATTGCTTGTAAGTAACAATGGTATTTTCAAGCAATAAAGGCGATACCACTGTCAAGGCTGCAGTAGCAGCAACTTTGGTAGCATTAGGAGTGTGATCTCTCGACAATTGGACCCAATAATCCCACCTTTATAACAACTTTAATAAAAGAGCAAGGACTCTTAAGAATTTCTTCTCAAATTTGTAATGGTATTGTCGAAATTGAGTCGTAATGGGAGACAAAGTAATTATGGCTGGACTGCTATAGATTGACTGCTTTTGATGGTAGCAGAGTGCTGTGTAGGAGCCATAGTAACGCGATGTTGACTGTGTTTGGTCTCACATTGGGCATGAAGGCTGTTGTAGCAAATAAAGTGATGCCTGCCATAGAAGTGACCTTAGGTCTGAATGTAATTGCCCAAGTGGGAATGTGAAAGAACAATGGAGGCCTGTGGCATGTTTGCAAGTACTGCTAAATGCAAAATAGAAGATAGGGACGCCCAGGCCAGTTTTATGGACGTTGAATGAGTAGTTGAATGGAAATGCAGGAGGGGCTCCCATGAGTTAATTCTAGCTTCTACCGCCGATTCCTTGCCCCTCGATCAATTAGCCGCCCTCGCAGATAAAATATTGGAAGTTGGTTTGCCTTGCTCTTTAGTTTCCACACTTTCAGCCGCTGCTGCTCCTCAGGCACAGAATGCTTTATCCTCAAATTTGGCAACTTACTCTCGAAATTCAGTCTCTAAAATTGCAAGTTACTAATCGTGGTCGTCCTCAACAATGGCGAAATTTTCGAAATACTCGCCCAAGATCTCGCAGTAGTTCATCTTACACTCCACACGTAGGCCCTGAGTGCTAGTATCATGGGCATTTTGGAAACAATGCTCATAAATGTATTACGCTATGCTCTTTCAGTACTTCGTCAGCCTCGGGAAACAGCCCCACCAGCGATTAGCAGTGACGTTTTTGTTTGGTTCAGCTATTTCAAGTGGCCTTTTCTTTATTACTGACCGTCAAACAGGAGTTCGTTTTCTTGTAGATACTGGTGCAGAAGTCAGTGTAATTGCATCTTCTTCTCATCAACGAAAATTTACATCAAAACTCACTCTTTAAGCAGTAAATCAATCGCCTATTCCTACTTATGGTGAAACATCTTTAACATTAGATTTTTGATTGCGTCCTTCTTTACGATGGGTATTTATTCTCGCTGATGTTCCTAAGTCTATTATTGGTGCAGATTTTTTAGCCCATTTTGGACTAAAAGTGGATATTTGTCGCTGAAAACTAATTGACACAACAACGAGTCTTGTCATTCACGGAATCACGTCTGATACTCTATCACCAACACCAATATTTTCTGTTGCACATGTAGGTACACCTTATCAAGAGCTGTTAAAAGAATTTCCTGCTATTATGCGTCCGAATTATCAAGAGGCTGCTGTTAAACACAATGTAACGCATCATATTAGCACACATGGATCTCAGTTTTTCCTAGCTCGACGCCTTGCCCCCGATCATTAAACTATCGCAAAAGCCGAATTTGAGCACATGTTGCACCTTGGAATAATTTGTCCTTCTGAGAGTTGTTGGTCCTCACCTCTCCATATGGTTGCGAAGAAAGAGCCTGGAGATTGGCGTTCTTGTGGTGACTATCGTGGCTTAAATCAGAGTACCATTCCGGATAGATATCCCATCCCGTACATACAAGATTTTACCGCCAACCTTAATGGAAAATCCGTTTTCTCCAAGATAGATCTCGATAGATCTCTCACCAGATTCCTGTTGCCGCTGAAGATATCCCAAAAACTGGAATTACAACGCCTTTTGGACTTTATGAATTTGTCCGTATGTCCTTAGGACTTAGAAATGCTGCTCAAATGTTTCAGCGTTTTATTGATGAAGTTTTACACCGTCTTGATTTCACCTACGCATACATCGACAATGTTTTGATTGCTAGTTCTAATCAGGAAAAATAATTTACAGCATCTTTGTGTTATTTTCCAACAATTTTCTGACTACGGAATTGTCATTAATTCTTCTAAAAGTG
This sequence comes from Morbakka virulenta, assembly GCA_003991215.1. Lineage (NCBI taxonomy): Eukaryota > Metazoa > Cnidaria > Cubozoa > Carybdeida > Carukiidae > Morbakka > Morbakka virulenta. Next base: position 1,149,133 of record RDPX01000247.1, read on the forward strand.
AATTTGGCGTCGCTTCCTTGGATTTTCTTAATCATTGGTATTACACCTCTTACCGACAAAGTTCAAGCTATCAAGGATTTTCCACCCCCCTTCTTCGCTTCACAAGCTTCGCGAATTTCTCGGACTTGTCAATTTTTATCGACGTTTCATTTTAAATTGTGCATGGCTTCTACAGCCACTCACAAATCTCCTTAATGCTAAACATAAAAGTCGATCGTTTCAGCTTACTGAATCTGCCACTACTGCATTTGCTAACCTTAAAGCTGCACTCGTTACCATTACCATGCTCCGACACCCTGTTCCTGATGCTCAATATAGCCTCATGGTTGATGCCTTCAACGTCGCTATAGATGCAGTTCTCCACCAATTTATAGATGGTCAATGGCATCTACTGTCATTCTTGTCGAAACATTTACAACCTGCTGAAACGAAATAAAGTACATTTGATAGAGAACTACTGTTTATCTCGCAATTCGACATTTTCGACATATTCTCAAAGGTCGTCAGTTTTTTGTTCTGACTGATCATAAGCCGTTGATTTATGCTATATCGTCGCCTTCCTCACGCCATCCTCACCGTGAACGTCGTCATTTGGATTTTATATCCCAGTTCACGACAGACTTTCGCCATGTTGCTGGTTCTGGAAATTTCGTTGCTGATGCTCTTTCTCCCATTGAAATTAACTCGTTAACTTCTGGCATTGATTTTGAACATATAGATATTGCTCAACAACAGGTTAAAGAGATCGAAAATTTTCAGCGTTCCTCTTCATTGCAATTTCGAGACATTCCTATTCCGTATTCCTCAAAAACGATTATGTGTGATTATTCGACTGGTACACCTCTTCCTTATATTCCGAAGTCTGAATGTAATTGCCCAAGTGAGAATGTGAAAGAAAAATTGAGGCCTGGTGCTTCCTGGGCATGTTTTCAAGTACTGCTAAATGCAAAATAGAAGATAGGGACGCCCAGGCCAGTTTTATGGACGTTGAATGAGTAGTTGAATGGAAATGCAGGAGGGGCTCACCCAAGATCGACAAACAGGAAAACATGCTACGAAAAGCAGTTAACTTAGAAAATGATGAAAGAATTTGGATATAAAGTGGGTAAGTGGATTAAAAAAGCATTGCTATTCCAACTGTCTGAGTCTATGCTTGATGGGGGTAACACCACTTATGGTTCTGGAGCAGCCAACTAAGCAAACGGTGCGGCCAGTGTTCCGGAAACTTAACGAGTAAGAGAAGAACCACACAGATTATAAGGCAGTGGATGTCTCCTATTAAACCCTAAGGTAGTGCCAAAAAAGGGAGAAAGGTGAGAAATTATAGATTTAAAGAATGCGTATATCCAACTGCGGGTAGCCAAGCACTTGTGAAAGTACCGGTTGTTAAATTATAAGGAACTGGCATATTGTCTGACAAGGTTGTGGATTGGGCTAATTGTGGCATAAAAAATAATGGGATAGGTGCTAAAAGAGGAGGTCGCAATTTCCAGGAGATGAAACCAGTCAGGAGCTCCTACTTTAACTATATTTTAGATGACGAATCAGTAGTTAACGCAGAGGAGGTAACTGATCACTTAAAGGAGAATGGCTTGGAGACAAAAGCTGTAGAGCCATTGAAAAATGATGTTGCATTAGGGATTAGGATAGAAAGGGATCAAAATGATGAAAATGGTGCGCTGATGTTGTAATGCGGTACCAGAGGTTCATGCAGACCTGAGCAGAGGAAAGTTTTTCTTTTTTGTGGGAGTTTGTTGGGGCATTGCCCAGTTGTGGATTGGGTGTGAGGGCATGCAGTTTTGCGAAACTCGTGCAGCTGAAATCAGATTGAAAGGAAAAACAGGAAGGGATGCACAGGGAATGCTATATGAGTTACCCTAGCGTGCGAGAGAGGGTGATCCATTTGGAGCAAGCTGCTTTGTGCACCCAGGTAAAAAAGAAGTGGTGTAGATTGATGCAAGCAGCATTGCAACCGGAGTTTTACTGGAAAATGATACATGGCTGCAGAAGGCTAAAACACATAGTTATATCTCTGCATTGATTTATTCTTTGTCCTCATCCTCATCCTCTTCAATCACACCNTTTTAAGGTGTCAGAGAATGAGAGAGGATGTTCTTGGTTTCTTTTAAAAGCGACCAAAACACGTCTGATGTCACTCAATGAAAAGCTGAGCCCTTACTTCCGTCCAGTAATCATGGAATATCACGATGATTTAAGTCAAAAGCTGTAGAGCCATTGAAAAATGATGTTGCATTAGGGATTAGGATAGAAAGGGATCAAAATGGTGAAAATGGTGCGCTGATGTTGTAATGCGGTACCAGAGGTTCATGCAGACCTGAGCAGAGGAAAGTTTTTCTTTTTTTGTGGGAGGTTGTTGGGGCATTGCCCAGTTGTGGATTGGGTGTGAGGGCATGCAGTTTTGCGAAAATCGTGCAGCTGAAATCAGATTGAAAGGAAAAACAGGAAGGGATGCACAGGGAATGCTATATGAGTTACCCTAGCGTGCGAGAGAGGGTGATCCATTTGGAGCAAGCTGCTTTGTGCACCCAGGTAAAAAAGAAGTGGTGTAGATTGATGCAAGCAGCATTGCAACCGGAGTTTTACTGGAAAATGATACATGGCTGCAGAAGGCTAAAACACATAGTTATATCTCTGCATTGATTTATTCTTTGTCCTCATCCTCATCCTCTTCAATCACACCACCTTGTCATTAGAGTTTTCTTCGTCGGACAAAGTGATAAATGGGAGTTCAATCTTTCCCTTCCAGCTTTGCAGTCTTGACATTTTTTCAGACAATCGATAGCGTTTTTTTCGGAACCATCAATAGCACGCTCAGTTCACAATATCTAAATGAATTGATGATTCTTGCTTTGGGTTGATGAGACCAGGCATCTAGGACCATTTAACAATCTTTTTCCTTTCCTGATTTTCTATTCCTACCATCACTGAGTTGGTGGACACATTTTTCTTAGTCAATGATCATACAATTTAGTCATTTTCTTTTTAAAAGATTTGTTCCAACACATATCACATGATTGAATGTACTTAGCTCATCCATCTGGTGTAAGGATGGAAGACACATTTTTTTCCTTCATAGGTTTTCTCAATTCGTCAACCATATGCTACTCAAATAAGTCCCAAGATGAAGGTCGTCTGTAGAAAGAAAATGTGCCTAAACTATTTTGACCTCAAATGTAGTCATTTTATTTATCTAAGCAGTCAGAAGTATTAATAATCACACACAACGAGTATTAAATTCTTCATCAAGAGCGTTGGATTCTCGTTTGGTAGCGAGAAAAACTATCAAGGAATTTCAGTCTTGTCCCATCTGCTTTGCAGCTAAGCATACACTGACCATATATTTTTCATGATCATCGGTTTTCAAACAAACTGATTTTGCTCCCTTTCTGTCCATTGAAATGTTTGGCAACATGTCATCCATACTGGTGTCTCATCCATTACAATTATATTTGAAGCTTGGTACTTAAATTTAATTGATAGCCAACGAGCATGTAAAATATACAATATAAGATTATCGAAAAAGCATTCAGAATCCTGTTGTGCTGCTATTGTTTTCCGGCGTAACGGCAAGCCATTGCGACGTGTGAAATTGTTTATCCAGCCATTGCTTGCTAGAAACAGACCTCTCACTTTCGTCGCACATATCTTCATACAAACATTTACCCTCGGCTGTAATAATTAGTTTCCTTGAGACAATCAGCCTTTTAGATCTCTTTTGGTGAACCAATTGCACCAATTGGTTTTCTAGCTGTATGTCTGAGGGTTTTCTTTCTCCGTCTTTCCAACCCTTTATTGTTTGATTTTTTAATTGCTTCATGTATTTTCCATTTGTTGTCTCCAACCACTAAATGTTGAAGAAAGACCGGATGCATATAATTGTAGACAGCTAAGAAGAGTATTAGGAATAAGATAACCGATTCGGGTATCAAATTAAAAGAGATATGAAAAATCTAGTGAAGAACCAATATCTGGCACTATGAGAAAATCTAGATGAAAACTATTTGCTCTTATACTTAAAAGACACATGTGTTCCTGCATATAATAATATGAAGCTTATCTTCACACCAAATAAATCTAAAGGGTACAAAGCTAAACCAAGAACACCAAGAAAGGTGCTTAATAATAACCTAAATGCCTATTATGGTATAATGACAAGTAAACAAAATTACTGTCTGTAACTCACGTTAAACACAAATGAGCATTTAGAAGAGCAATTGCACATGATCGGTTTGAATAACAAAGTAAATCAAAGAGAATAAGAATGAAGATCGGAGAAGCAGTGACATCTGTTGATGGAGCCGGGGGACTTAAATAAATAAAATAAATAAAAAATATTTATCTATTTTCTCTAATCCGTTTAACATCAACGTTAAAATTTTTTGAAGTTTTACAGTTACTTTTGTCCTCGACGCATCCAATTGCTTCACATTTGAGTTCCATTGTGTAATTTCTTATTTTATATCCCTTGTGTAAAATTGTGTTGTTTAAAAAACGCATTATGCTTCATTACGTTCCTTATGCTTTTGTGGAAATGGCAACAAAACAAGTTTTTTAGTTATTTTAGCTTTCTTTTGGCTTCTCGGCCTTTTGACTAAGATCAAGTGTAGAGCTCTGGTCTTTACTTGGTCGGGGCTTCGTCTATAGGGACAAACCATTCAGGACAGGTGGTCTCGAGATGCTTGAGCAGTGGCTAAAGACCAGTCCAACACGAAGGGCCGTCCCGCGTAGGGTCCTGGAGGGGCAATCCCTGTGTCTTGCATTTAATGCTGTTTTGCATGCCTTACGTCCCACTTTTGCTTGATCTGTTGCTTCCCTTCAGGTCTTTCATAGATGGGAATCTGTGAAAGACAAAAATGGGCCCACTGATGACCAGAGGTGCCATCAATGAAAGACCAAGATCTCTGGTCTCTGCTTGTTCGGGGCTTTGACTATATGGTCCAACCATACAGGACAGGTAGTCTCGAGATGTTTGAGCATTAGTTGAAGACCAATCCAAGAGGAAGGGCCTTCCCACGGAAGGTTGTGGTGGTCCAGTTTTATAAATTCTGTTAGAATTGAAGGCCTGACATTGAGCATCAACGAATCGAATGTTGATTGCAAGCCTTTGAATAATCACTGCGTTCCTCAGTGAATATAAAATCTTAAAGATGGCTAGAGTTCACTCATATTGTGTTCCTTATAAACTGTCCTACATAATAAGGTATGATACTGTTGTCAGGAATCTTCATATTTACAAAGAAAAATGGACATCTGAAAAGGATAATATTAGACATTACATGAAAGATGATCACCCACAACCCCTGAGTTTCGACAAAAATTTTATCTCTGTATACAAAAATGATTTGTTAGTAGGGCATGCTTTGAAATAGATTTCACAAATAATTTCATACGTTCTTTAAGCGAGTCAAACAGATACATTGAAAGTGGCATTGACCATGTAAAGAAAAAAGAAGTAGAAAAAAAAATCTCAGAGAATAACTGCCGATTATAAAGAAAAAGTATACCCACTTTCCCTGCCAATACCACAAACAAACAAAGTGTTAGGGGATATCTATTCACGGTAAAGAAAAATAACGTTACCGTGATCAAAATATTTTTAAGGTCATTTTCAGTTATTATTAATTCAACAGAAGAGAGACAAAAGTTGGAAAGCGCAGGACTTTAATCAAGAGGTTCATCTCTTTAGCAATGTAACCTTTTAGGAGGTTTTGTTCGAAAACAGTCTTACAAATCCTTTTCAAACAAAGACAAGAAGGCCATTCGATGATTGTAACTGAACCGAAGAAAAGATTCGTATCTCTTATTCCTCTGAAAAATATCTTTTGTTGAGTTAACTATTTTTATTACTTAACAACGTTGATTGTTTTATCCATGGTATCAATTTATTTATTTTAATATTTAATACTTACTTTCATATACACAGTCAGATACGTCTATAGATCCTGGAGCTGTTGTTCCTTTTCCACGAGGGCATTTTATGCAACTCGTGCTATTTGAATAAGGTTGATAAGTTCCCTTGGCACAAGCAATGCATGTTGCAAGACCAGTTGTGGAGTACGTGCCAGCTTTACAGATTTCTAAAGTAAAAACAGAAACAAATTTATTGCTTAGTATAGAAATAAATAGAGCTTCAAAGGAATAATTTATCCGACAATCAGAGAGGATATAGCTCTTAGGGTTGTAGGGGGAAATGTATTAATTCCTTCGCAAGAGTAGCAAAATTAAGAAGAAAATGAAGGTATGTACTCATTAAAATTGGGCATGAAAGTATGCAAGGTAAAATGTCAGAGGATAGTAGAAAGATGTATGATATTGTACTTTATTATGTCGTAGTCGGATTACAATCTACCAATAGTGTGTTCAGAGATAAACTATATGTCAAGTAACATATGTGATATAGACTCTCTTATTTTCTAATGGTGCAGTCGACGTGATTTAAACCTGTCTAAGGAAGAAAAATAGAATTAAGACCAGAAGTCATATTCTGTCTTTTGAATACGAGTGGTGGATGAGCTCAATAAACATGACAAAGTGGAACAAAATCTAAAGTGATAAACTACTTTTAACTGACGGCAATCCTTTACTTTTAATTTTGGGTTTGAAGAGTGAATACCAAGCAGACCTACCTTGGGTACCCCGGAAGTTTTTAAGAAAAGGCTAACATTATCCTCTTTTACCCACCAAACGATAGATCGTCGTTGTCAAATAGACACAAAGGAGAAAATTTACCTATAGATGTAAGAGCTTTATTTAGTTGGGAGTAAGGTAAGTCACACACAGTAAGGAAACTCAGCTATTTTTATTACTAGTAGCTGAGGTAAAAATATCCACAGCAGAAGAACATGGTTTGACCTTGGATGATACATTCCATAAGCCACGTCTGTTATTTTGTATGTTGTGATCTGTAATATTGTTATTAAGAGAATGGCCTTACCTTTACATTCTGTGAAATTAGTTGAATAGAAGCCGTGTGTGGAAAACCCGCTTGGGCACTTTTTACAGCTGCTGAAACCATCCTCATCTTGATAGGTCCCAATTTGGCAATGACTGCATTTTCCAGTAATACTCTTTTGATATGTACCAGCAGGACAGAGAACTAAAAGGAAAAATCAATCGATTCTGAAAAGTTTTAAAAAGGTATTAATTACAGATGTAAAAAGTTAATATTTATAGTATATTTGTTATTGAAAAAATGTTATATTTCGTATTTTATTGATTTATTACATCTATATAATATATACTTCTTATGTTAATTCTATTCAAAGTAATTCCTGTGGCTTACAATAAATAATATTAGGAAATTAAGTGAAAACCTTTTTCCTAACCGAATCCTATTGTACATGATTTATAGGGTTAGGTAAATGATACCATGTCACTTGTACCGATTGAATAACGCCATTGATTTCTATAGACATAGCCATTTAATGTTCCCAGTATTCCTATCATCCTGATTCGATACCAACTACGATAGACATGTCATGTCGTTCGCATGCCAGTCCACCAGCTATCTAAAAAGCTCTTCCATGCAGAGTTGCTACTAGAAAGACGCTCTGGTCGAGCTCAGAGGAAGCGATTAAAGGACACACAGAAGTCCTTTATAAAAACCATTTATATAGACCCTACTTGCCGCGGGGTGCGCTGACTCTTTGCACCCACAACAGACTACTCCACCACCCAAGCAGATGGTCATGATGGTCCTCATCGAATACGATGAACAAACCATCAAGATGAGATGTTGCCTCATAAAACTTTCTGTTTTAGCAAGTATTCTGTAAATTTGTCTGATGCACTAGTTTTTCTCTTTTTGGAAAAGAATCACTAGATATTAAAGTCTGCCTTATTTTGTAACCTGTCCCAAAGGTGTAGGACAGATTTACATAAAAATAGCTGGTATCTATAATACCCTGCTATTTGCCTGACATTGGAGGATTACCATGTTTTGAAGTTTAATTTGAATTTTCTTCCTGTGAATTATATGGAGTCAATTTAAATCTATTTTTCTTAAGCTTTAGTTGTGTACTATTTACAAGATTCTATACAAGGGAAAGGCAGTTGTTGTTTTATATAAAGTGGAAAGAAAATGTAAATAAATGACAATATCAAAGTAATTGGACCTTTGGTAAATGTGATAAAATATATTATAGCTTGCCATACATGTAAATACAAAAAAGGTTACGCTATACTATTTCATGGAAATAATAGAATTTCTTCTGATTTTAGAGTTATACAGTTAAGAAAGAAATGCACCTCATTTTCTCCTCTTTGAGCTTTATTATCGAGAATTAGATTATTAACTGAATGACAGAAGTAGTCAGAACAGCCATGATCTAACCTTTGCAATTATGATTTATCTAAAACAATATCCAGTAGTCTTTAACCTTACACCAATAAAATCACTAACTGATTTCTTGGAACTAATAAAAATTGCTTATGAAATGGTTTATTGCTGATATATATACATATATATATACATATATATACATATATATACATATATGTTCATATATATACATATATATACATATATGTTCATATATATACATATATATACATATATATATATACATATATATACATATATATACATATATATATTTATATATATACATATATATAAATATATATATACATATATATGCATATATGATTAAAAGTACAGTAATAAGCATAATTTTGTTTTCTGTCTTTAAAGAGAAGGAAGTTTTTTAATTATTTTCTTTTCAAAAGGCACAGTAGGACTATGGCATTGGGTATATAACTCCACATTTATGGTTTTCCTAAAATGAAAGAAGTGTCTATCTAGCCTTCTAGCGGCCATCTAAACCGAAACCTATTTTACCGTCTTTTACCGGATGTAAAGTTTCATTGGTCGATCTCTTCAAACCACAACATTAGGGTTAGGGTTAGGCTTAGGGTTAGAAACAATAGGAACAATAAGGTTTCCAGTATTCTTCCAGACAACATCCGGTACAAAATAGTTATCGTTCGTCAAGGACGTTAGAATAGAATTCGAGATGTCCAGCAACTGACAACAAATAGCAACTGCTAAAAATCTGCATTGTTCGTGGTAATGTTTTGAATCCAACACATTTTAAGAACTGGATAACGAATTTCTGATACTGATTAATGTTAAAAATATGTGATGTACACGATGTTTGGGGGAGTGTTCTATAAGGTATCTTAAGGCTGAAGGAAAAAGACTTTTTATATATGATCGCAAAGACATACTTTTCTTCTATGATAGGAACTTTATCATTGAATTGCAAAATAAGTTGGCCAGTTAGTATATAACTCGTTGAAGACATGCACTGGTAATGCGAGTATCTTCTCCAATCTTTAAAGTTATTAACTAGGTAAAGCTTTCTGACATGTTTTCTGTAAGAGTCATTTTTCTTCTAAAATCTCTGACAATGAACAAAAATGCTCGTAGTTGAAAATCCTAGCTCATAGGATTGACACAAGATTTACTCTCCTCTCTCAGAAAATTAGGAACAAAAATACGTACTATCTTCTACATAGAAGTGAACCCGCTAGGCTAAAACACCTCTACACTTCATTGTGAAAAATAACATTATAAACAGAATAATATTGTCTGAACAGAAAGAAGAAAGGAAGTAGAAAAAAATGATAAGAATTGTAACACAATTCCACAGGAATAGACTGCAACCCATACTTTTTACCTTTACGTAAACAAAATAAAAACTTGGGTGTCCGTGATCCATTTACTGAATAAACTTTAGCTGGAATTAGACTATAAACGGCTGGTAGGCAAAAAACTACTCTTGTTAATCGGATTGAGTCCTCAAAGAAGAGGCTGCCTCCATTCCAGAACAAAACAACAGGCAGTGCAAGGTCTCCTATATAGCAGTATCGCCTGATCTAAGCATCTACACACTGGGATCAACATCACTGGAAAAAAGTGTGTTTGGAAATGGTTAACTCAAAGTGCTTGATGGATAAAATGTGTACGACAGTAAATATTTGGAATAGGGTGTTTGTTACAGAGGGTGAGGAAAATGAAGTAACAAGTGTTTAATATTTTATCCTTCATTTACAAGCAAAGGGCAGCTAGTGCAGTTGGATTGTAAACATTTGCTTCGTGGCACCATTACCCGAACTGGCAAAGAAGGCTTTGAAGATTTACAAAAGAAAAGTCGTTGGTTGGCGTAAAGAAGGGCATCGGGCCAAGAAATTTCGTACCTCTAAAGGGCACCGTCTAAGCTAAATATTGTATGCTATTTGAAGTTAAAAAAGACCTTACCGCACTTTGACCTATCCTCCTCTGTACCTTTAGCATCAACCAATGAAAAGGCTCTACCCTTTCCACAAGCAAATGTTTCCGCTGTACTTTGTACAGAATTTGGTGCTACATTGACTGTAGAAGAAATTGTTTTTTTTATCTATAAGAAAAGAAAGAAAAGTTTAGGATTTTGGATATTTTGTTGAAATACATCAAGTAAAAGATTACTGATGTATTTTTGTAACGTTTACCTTCAGCTTTAGTGAACGTATAACGGTAAAAAAGTGCATAAACAGCAACTAACAAAAAAATTGAACTAGTCCAAACTTAAATTCGTTGAAGTAATATCTAATGGTAATTTGAATTAATTCAGCCCTCTTTCTAAAACCTCCAGACTTTCACCAAGGCTTGTCCTGATTTGTCATGCGTACAGGTTAGAAATCCAGACCTCTCTCTCTCTCTCTCTCTCTCTCTCTCTCTCTCTCTGTGACTAGGGTGGGGTGAATCAGTAACATTTTCGCAAAACAGATAAAAGACGAGTGTTTTCATAAGCCATTTTTTTCGTAGAGATTAAATCCGATGAGAAAATTTACATTGGAGCATGATTTCGGTCAGAAAAGTCGCCACTTTTATAAATGGCCGCCAAAAATCACTTTTTTGGAGGTAGTAATTATTTTCGGAGCTTCTAATGCGTCTTCTTAAGGTTTCTAAAGGTCGTTGAATAATTTTTACAATAAGAATGATCATATCCCTCGTACTTGACGATTCCACATTATACCTAGGTGAGGGGAAAACTGATTTCAGGAGCATGTCCATATCATATGGGATTTCGTTTTCGGGTTTCAATGCATTCTTTATTGAATGTTT
>RDPX01000247.1:1160495-1193075 GCA_003991215.1 Morbakka virulenta
CGAATCAATTGCTTGTAAATCCCCTGAATCCAGTGTGGTCAATCTGCTGCAGCTGCAACCATTTCTTGTATTCATTGTGCAATGATACGGAGTGACTGGCATGACTGGGAGACAGTACCTTCGCTATAGCTATTTGTCCCAGAGTGTGGATGGAGGTTGACGATGACAGGAAGGCTGTCTGGCCAGCTGAAATGTGCAACAATTTGTGCATTTTGATTTTTTGTTCGATATTTCGAAACACTTTCATAATGGAATGATCTATGCCGAGGATTTATGAGGACAGCATTTCAGCACCTTCTCGTCTTCTACACCAAGGTTTTTCAACAGTGTAGTGCAGTCTCTAGCACGATCAGACATCCAAAAATCAATAGAGGATTTTATGTTCTAAACTGTAGTTTCAGCCAGAACTGTAAACTCTTCAGTGTGAACTCATAAGCAGCAGCTCCTTAGGCACCACCATGGCTCACATTTTCGAGATAGCCTGTTGTTCGAGTCTTCCATTGTTTATCAGGTCCAGAATCTGTAATATGAGCAGCTTTTACATCATATAATCGATGACCAGCGACTTTGGTGGTGTCATACAAACCGATCGTCACAATGTTATCCTCATTCTTCTCTGTGATGTATTGCACTGCCATCTGGAGATTCAGAAAAGAGGCATCCTCTAAATAGTTGTCTATGGTTCTGGTGGAAGGGAAATTATTACTGAGATCAGCTGCTGAACATCGACGTTTCACAGTCAAAGGCAATGATTCTTCACTGCTTGTTGAATCATCATCATGTGTAGCTAATGATTCATTTCTAGGAGTATTATAGTCCAAAAGCGAATGAAGAGTCCAGTGTTGTCCAAAATTATATTAGCAGTTTTCACTATAAAATGGACGATATCGCCTCGACTTACTTGATGATCATCTAAACACTGTATAGTGCACCGAACGATTCGTTCATCAAAACATTTGCGGCTCGTCCGAACGGGAATCTGTGGGAAATCGGACCGTGGTAAAGATACATTAGCTGCTGGAGGTTTTGAGAGGGTGGTAGGTTTTGCATGCACTTGGCAGATATCAGATAAAATGATAAAATCAGGATCATCAAAACTAGTACACTAGTACTAGTATCCTTAACTGCTTCATCGTATTGAAGCTTTCGTGATATATTCTCATTTTTCACCGCTTCCGACATCTCTTTACGTTTTTTCTCATCTGATTGTTCCCGTTTGGAAATACGTTCAGTCTTTTTCATCCATTTCTTGGAAACAGTAGACAAGTTACAGTTGGCAACAGATGCACCTTTACAATTGTCAGCATAAAAACTTTCGTCCTCCGCGCTCATTTTCACTCCATGCATATCCTCCATTTTTCTCTGATACCCGGAATCACTTGTTCTTATATCGTACGCGATGCTTCTCATTCGTCTATTGAAAATGGCAGCCTTTTCGCACCATGAGGTTGTCTTTTTGAAGTTAATGTTCCGCTGTTGTTTAATTATTGTATTGAAAAAAACATTGTTATCCTTTATTTTCTTTGCCACTGCTTTCTCGTTCATTGGAAATATATTTTTGGATATCCAGTCATCACACAGTTCTTTGGCAATAAACTGCTTGCTTCATCCTGTTAAACTGTCTTCTTGCCCGTTCGAACTGCACACAAGAATAACATACGTCCGATTGAATGAGCACCAGCTTGTAACTTCGATTTCACGAGAAATTCACACTGCTCTTTGTAAATCAAACCACTTAGTTCACGACTTATTACAGCACTCCTCATCATTGTGGTTGATGTATAATCATCCATGGCAATGAAAATGAAATTCTACTTTGCAGGCAGAGGTTAAAGACAATGGCTTTTGTTGACTCTTACGCATGTGAGAAGTCACGTAGGCAGACTGTGCGAATGATGCAAGTCACGTTTCCGGTTATTTTACAAAAAACGTTATTTTCTGCATTTGGAAAAACAAAGTTTTGCCCACGACGCATCAGTAGAGGGAGATACGACCAAAATACCTACAAAAATGGATTCTTTTCATGAAAAAACATATGAATAGGTATATCAGACGTGGGCATGTTTACTCGAGGGTTCATTTTGTTGGTTTTCTGGTCATTTACGGTCGCCATTTTAAAAAAATGCAGTTTTCTGTCCGAAGCATACAGGAAGGCCAAAAATACGTTCATTTTTGCATTCAGCGCTGAATTTTGTCTCGGAAACCACTCGTCCCACTAAGAACAAACTGATTTATCCTACCCTACTGTTACATCCTTTCCAGATATTGGTTATCATAGTTCTTCACAGATTCCTACATCTCATCATTTGTATCAGATCTCCAGCTTTTACGATTTCCATCTTACATGTTGAGAAACACTTTTTAATTTGGCACTTGAGACTTCCCAAGCATGTCAATCTTTGTCTCCCTCTGCTTTTTTTGCCTTCAATACAACCTGCAAGGGGTAAGATTTTCTAGTTCTTCCTTTCTCATGATATGTCTGATTAACCTTATCCAGACCATAATTAACAAAAAGATAAAAAATGTTCGCAGAGTAGATAAGTATAAAACAAAATCTTTTTATCGAGTAATCAATTTACCAAAACATCTTACTCGCTTTTACTAACATTAAAGGACCTGAAGAAAGAAGATACAACACCTCAGTAAGTTCAGTACTTTAAAAATTTGAAAAATACACATCATACGTCATCAATTACACCTACCAGTTCCAATTTTATTGAAATTGCCAGATACGATACGAATCAACAGGATGTTTGTAACCTTATCTATAAGCTGAAATATTACTAAGCCATTATTCCATAATTTTCAGGAGCATGAGTAAGCTTGTGGAAATTTTAAGCAAAAAAAATCCCTATTTCAGAAATTATATTGAAAATGTCAGGATTGTCACTTTTATGAGTCAGAATAAGAGAAGTTAACAAAGAGAAATTCAACAGAAGAGGTTCACAGAGAAGTTCAACAAGGATGTATTGTGTTACCAATGTTGTATAATATTTTTGCCAAGAACATCATTTGAAATTTTTTGCATGATTAGACGTATTTTATTTATTTATTTCGCTAAAGCCATTGACAAGTCTTTGGAGAATGCTCTTTTTCTGAATCGCCAGATGGTAGTGCAATGTATCCTGAAGAAGACTTAAGGGGACGTTCTGAAGATTGTTTCAGATGGTAAAATAAAATATATCGGCCATCAACTCTGTAATGTTAAAGCCAGACATGTTATAGTCTGCAGACTAGAAAAACCGTAAAACTCTGACAACTGGCTATCTTGAAAATGTGAACCCCCGAAGCTGCTGGCTATGAGTACATATTGAAGTGTTTACCAGTGTTGACTGACGCAATGGAGGACATAGAATCTACTATCTTGAAAAGTGTCGATCATCAAGTCTCGCCTCTGTCATCACTAAGGTCTCTGAATTGATTTTTAACAATGTACCGATAAAATTTGCTTAGAGCATAGCCGTTTTTAATTTTTTTGTCCATTACAGATTTAGAAGATGTTTTTCCACTTTTCACTTTTGACAGTAACCGAGGAACGCATTTCTATGTCGATGGATATATCTGGTGAGTGACGTGGGATAGCACAGACATTTGTGAGACAGTTGATAAGGCATGGTGTGTCATCGTGGCTTCCTCTCTAAGCTTTTTGGGTATGGTATTGACCGATAGGTAAACTGTTTACGTTCTTTTTAATTCTATCTTTGATCCAACTTTCTTTTTTATTCACTTTAGTAAATCTTCCTGGCAACTTCTTTTATGTCATGAACATTTTTGCTGATGGAATTATCTTGTATTCTGGCACAAGGCAACTTACCAGGCATAAAGCAACAAGGTGAGAGATTTGCAGTGTGACCTTTGCTTTCAATAGAATTCTGAGTTCTTATCTCTTCGACTTTATGACCCCTATCCAGTTGTTAAACTTGGAATGTTTGTTTCTCTTCTTGAAGAATACCCATTATTGAGGATGTTTGCTTTGCCATCTGCAGAACTTTCTTTCGGTTTCTTATATATATTGGGGAGTTTACTTCTTGAACGTTTGGATTTTTGAATTGCACTAGTAGACATTTCATTGCTGAGGCCACTCTTTATCTTTATCAATCTTTTATGACATGTCATGTGATGTTACCTCATTTGGAGTGTCGCTCTTTCGACTCATCTTGATGTTCTTGATCGATGTTTTTGATCGAGTTCAGAGATGTATATTTAACTTAATAGGTCCAAATCTTCCTGCTACTTTCTAATCTCTTTCTCATGCAGGAAATATTATCTTTGTTAGGCACTTATCACAGATGTTCTGACTAGCTTTTCTTACTTTTACCAGCTCAGTCTTTTTCATCTTGTATGTTTCTTTTCTATTAACATCTTAATCTTCATGTACATGTAGTTGTCTTTAAGTATTATATTTTCGATCTCTTAGGATTCTGAGTGCTATCCTCTGTCATATGAATTGGATATTTCTTAGGCTGAGGTAAACTATAATCTCTTGGCTTAATTTTTTTTCTGTTTTTTTTTTGTTTTTCTTTCACAGTTCCATATATTTGGAGGCTTTATATTTTCTATGGTTGGTGATCATAAACAAAGTATTATATTCTTTGTAGTTAGCTGTGGGCATAAAGATATGATCCATGGAGATCCAAAAGATACAGGAAGAAGTTTCCTCGGAGATATTGTGCTTTTGAAATTTTTTTGTTTTTTTATTTACATGCATGAGTACAAACCAATGTGAATCAAATACAGCTTGAGTCAATATTCCACTGGAGTGGAGTTTGGTCTCAGAGGAGTGTATGTAAAGTACAAGTTTTAAAATGGCGAGAAAGAAGAAGAACATCGAAATTATGAAATATCAAAATTGCAACATGGTAGAGACGATACTATTTTGAAACCGTGTATCAAGATTTTTATATAGCATCTAACAGAATATGATGTTTTGTTCTTACGGTGGTCAAACTATTCCAACGAGCACAAAATGACTTCAGGGAAAGGATTATTTGACAACATTCCCAAATGTAGAGTGCAACTTTAGTTTTTACTGCAGGTAAAAAATCAATGCATTGTAAAACAGCTGTCTTGTCAATATATAGATATACCAGGTTCTAGAAAGTTGTTAATTGATAATATGAATATGAGTAGAAGAGAAGTTTGAACTGCAATGTGGAAAGGAATCGCATGGCGGAATTTACTAAAAGATGTCCGAGTTAACTTGACTCTTAAAGATAGGCATTTCATGGAATTGTCTCTTTTCCCATTAAATTCATCTATGTAAGCACCTGATTAGTAACCTCATGAACCACGTTTAGATGTTGTCTGTGGTATCAAATAGTAGCTTCTTTTTAGCAGTGGACAGTTACTTAAAGATATATGCTATTGCTGTAATCTTAAAGCCCTATAAAGAGACTGACAATGTTTAATTCCAATATTTCCTTTTGTATAATTGTATCTAAAACGCATAGAAAAAAGACATTATTAGATCGTTGTAATGTGTAAAGTACATACTGTAGTTTAGAAAAGAAACAAACTCACCAGTGCCACGATGCGAGGCATTAGCTGTTTTATTTCCTTCAAGTGTTTGGATGATTGACCTTTATCAGAAGCAGAAGAGTTTTTGACAAGAACAAGTGTCAACGTAACTAACTCTCTATCAGAAACAATGCCTCGTTTTCTTGTGGATGCACAAGTAATTTTAAAATTTTTCAAAACACAGTTTCTCTCGTAGTTCCGACAGAAAAGAGCATGGACCAACACGTCCTCTTTTATTTTCTTCAAAAGCTTTTGTTTAAGAGCCTTTCTGACATTTTTATCCTTGCAGTTTCCAGCCATTATTCTAAACGTTTTGGCAAGTCCTGCTGGTGGTGATCCCGCTAAAATAATAACAAAAACATTTATTACCATTAATGAATTAGACAAATTTTTGTAATATGTTTTATCGAAGTACAGAATGTTCAAAATAGAAAACTTTTTATTTGAGATAAGTAGATACTTTTTCAGTTCTGATCCATTTTAGCTGCTACGTGACCTGTAGGCCATATGGCTAGGATCAGATCGGACATATACCTAGAACTATAGACCCGAAATCTATATATACCTAGAAATATAGACCCGATTTCGATTTGGATTTTTATATCGAAATCGAAATCGAAATCGAAATAGGAATAGCAGCAAAAGAAGGGACACCATGCCTTACCAACTGTCCCACAATTGTCGAATAACACCAACATCAACTCTAATATAAATAGTCATAAATGCTGCTTTAAAAATAAGCTGAAAAGGATGTATGGAAGTATTTATGAATTGGAAAAGGCAACAAGATGACAAGATCAAACGTCAGGTCTAAATGGAATGAGAGAATTACATCTGATACAATTGTAAGAGAGCACTTGTCTTCACTTGCAAAAGCCATGTTATGGGATGTAAACTGTCCTTTATACTCTATAGCACTGGCATGTAAGAAGATGGGTTCGCTACCTCTATTTGAGCCTCAGGGAGGGACAAGTCTGCCCTGCATAGTCTCTGGGTTGCCCTTTGAGAAGGTGTACCATCCGGCCAGTCACACCTCTCTGGGTTACGAAGCCTTGTTACTGTTGGTCCATCCTTCCAGAGTGGGGACGGTGCATTAATGAGCGTATGAGCTTCCTAGATAAGATCACCGGCAATGGATGGTCACCCTTTTACACTCAGCTATGGGTTAACTAGTTCCATTGCCTTGTGGATTACTTGCTGTCTTACAAGATGGTATTGAGTTACCAAAGGTTAGGCCAACCGCTTATATCTGTGGTTGGCATCAGGAAGGGCAACCGGCCAGAAACCCACCTGCCAATTTAAAGATGCGAATGGCAGAACAAGAAAATTCTATACCATTTCCGTCGCAGCCCGAGATAACAACGACCCCCTTTACCTTGGGACAAAAACGAGGTAATGGAAATTATGCGGCTGGTTACAGAAGCAGAAGGAAGCAGGAAGGGAAAAGACATAGAGGGAAAATTGAAAAGTGACGGGAGCAGGAAAGGAGATATTTTTGGTGCTCTCAATGTTGGTACAATGATGTGAAGAGGGCACGACGTTGTTGATTTAATGGAGAGGAGAAAGCCGAATGTCCTATCCGTCCAGGAAATAAAATACAAAGGTTCGAAGGGAAGAAAAATTGGGAATATATATAAGTTTTATTACAGTGGGATAACAAGCAATAGGAATGGAGTAGGCATTATCTTCCACGCATCATTAACAGCAGGAGTAATTTCAGTAGAAAGATTCTCAGTCCGAAATATGGGGGCAAGGATCGAGGTCAGTGGGGTCATCATGCAAGTCATCAGTGCCCACTTTCCGCAGACTCAGTGTGACGATAAGTAAAAGTTCTGGGTAGATCTGGACGACAAAATGAGCAAGACCTCTTGAGATAAACGTGTGTACATGGGGGCAGATTTAAAGGACCATGTCGGAGAGGGAAACTCAGGAGACGAAAGAAACTTGGGTAAGCACAGGCTAGGAGCAAGAAATGAACAAGGCGAGAGAATGATGCGCTTTGCAGGAAGTTTCGATCTGGCTATTGTGAACACATTCTCCAAGAACTCATTAAAGCGGTAAGTCACCTAGAAGAGTAGACAATATAGTACTCAGCTTGACTACATACTCTGCAGAAAAAGACTACTGAAGGAAGTCACTGACTGCAAAGTACTGGCAAGGGAATATGTCACACTCCAACATCGGTCAGTAATATGAAAGTTGAAGCTCTGGACACCATTATAACGGACGTAGAAGGCGGAGCCAAGAAACAAATAGTGGTTCAAAAGTGAGGTCAAAAAGAGGATTGTAGATGTATTGCCTGTAAACTGGGATGTTACAGCAGACAAAATTCACATAGTAGTTAGCGAAGTGCTCGCTTTGACTACTGGTCGAGTAAAGAAGGAGAAGGAAACGTGGTGGTGGAATGAAGAGATACAGGAAAGTGTAAAGAAAAAGAAGTAAGCCTTTAAGACCTGGTCTCCATTGGAGTAGAACAAACTCAACATGCATACATACCAGGAGGTAGAGAAGGAATAGCAGTAAAAGCGAAAGCAGAAAGCATTTGATGATCTGTACAACAATATGGAGACATGTGATTGAATCAAATCTGTTTACAGATTAGCCAAGAAAAGGAACAAGGATGCAAAAGACATACAGCACATGAAAATGGTAAAAAAAAAAAAAAAATCGGTATTATATTGAATTCAATAAAGGAAATCGCGGATCAAAATCGGTGATGATGAACACCCAGAAGTGGAGAAATTCACGTACCTCGGGTCCACTATTGAGGAAAGTTGAGGTAGTGCTAAAGAAGTAAAGAAAAAGATCCAGGTAGGGTGGAGCAGCTGGCAGAAAATGCTCAGGATTCTGTGTGAAAAAAGAGTGCCGGTAAAGGTGAAAGGGAAGCTGTATAAGAGGGTGGTAAGGCCTGCAATGTTGTATGTGCTAGAGGCCATCTCCCCCCCCCCCCCAAACACTAACCAATGTTCTTGAGAAAAATCTTCAGACACTAGGAATGCCATTGCTAAGGTGGCCTATTGGAGCTGCAAGAAGGAATATTCTCTTTCCTTCTTAGGACAGACATAATCTTCCCTTCTTAGGACATGTCTGTCCTAAGAAGGGAAAATGGAAACATTGGGAAACATGTACTAAGCATGGAGGTACCAGGCAGGAGAAGACTGGGAAGACCGAAGAAAAGACGGAAATACTGCATGAATAATGACATGATTAGGATTGGACTGTTAGAAGAGGATGCACAGGACCAACGCAAATGGAAAGAGTCAATTCGCTTTGGCAATCCTTGAAAGGGAAGCGCCGAAAGAAGATGATGACAATGATGTAAGGAGATAAACAATGAGATGAAAGAAATCGGTAACCAGAAACTGAACCCAAACGAGTCGAAATGGATTTTACACATGACAAATAACATCGATAGAATAAGAAAGCTAATCGCCCTTACGAAAGCCATCATTTAATATAAAAAAGAAAACAGCTGCATCAACCATTAAAAATCGTTCAAAACCAAATTAAGAGTAAATGTAGAAATACAAATATGCAAACTTTTGAGACAAAATTATCGTTATCAAAGGAAGAACTAAGAAGTAAGTCACAAAAACTAAAATATCAAACGAAACTACAAAAACAAAATGGAATTAACAAGCAGTTTCCAACAACCCGAGAAAGGTATACCGAGCTTTCAAGAGTAAAACCATCAAAGTAAAAGCCACCCCAAAGAAAGAAGACGTTAAACACTTCTGGAAACAAATATGGCGAGATGACACCAAGTTCAATCAAGAAGTTGAGTTGCTTAAGAGCCTTAAGACCATATACTGTCAAAATGTTATACCAATGAACTATAACAATGACAGAGTTAGACTCGATAAAACAATTAATAAGTTACAGCTAAACAAATCAACCGACGAGTACAAAAAAACCCATTCTGGTACAAAAACGTAATAGGTTACAGAGAAATAGTAACAACCCATTTCAATAACCACGTCCTTGATGATGAAGTACTACCTCAATGAGTCCGTAATGCCTACATCGTACTCCTACCAAAGAGCAAGGATACACATATAACGAAAAATTATCTTTGAATAGTCTATTTGAAAATCAAGTACAAACTGTGTACGAATTGCATGATTTTTTTTGTAATCGATCGTGTGACCAGAAATACTTTGATCACCAGAGAACAAGTTGCTGCTAAAAAGGGTACATGGGGCACAACTGAACAACTTCTGCTAAATAAAAATATACTTGAGGAAGTAAAATAATTAAGTAGGAACATATACACTGTATGATTAGAATATAAGATAGCTCTTGACTCCATTCCACATTCATGGATAATTTGGGTGTTGAAACATGGGCAAGTCAATAAATTAACAAAGGTATCTACCAAGGAGACAGTCTATCAGTCATCCGTTTTATTCTATTGTGACATCCACTCTCACTTCTGCTCCAGTTCACCAAAGAATGCATGTATGGAAAACTGTGAAACCACCAACACACCCACAGTATCTTTCTGGATGACCTCAAACTATTCTTAACAACTTTGAAAGTTCTAAAACAGCAGTTCGATATTACTACCACATTTTAAAATGACATAGGAATGAAATTTGGAACTGATTAAATGTGTTCATCTACACAAACAAAAAGAGAGAGTTGTTGTTATGGTGATCCAATAATAGAAAATGGTTTAGTCATTTCATCACTCAATAAAGGGGATAGCCATTACCGAAGTGACGTATCCTCCAGGACGTTGTCGATCAATTTCTTCCAATCATCCTGGTTTCGTGTTGCATGTAGTAGTTTAAGTACGCTTGGTTTCCTTGTTGCACTCATAGCCTTGTATGTGATGACTGTTGTGAACCATGGTGTTCTAGGATACATACGAAGTGATGGCTCCAGTTCTCTTCTACGACACAGTTATAAGTGGTGAGCCAAGTCTTTGGCCTCCAACAGCCAGCTCATAAGACAGTGAGGGATTTAACCCATGCCTGGGTGAGTATTGGTAAATGCCGGGACGTGTCCACACGCCGATGGGCCCTACACCTACGGGGTACACATCCTCTATAAGCTATAAATAAGCTATAAGTGCCTGGAAATCGACGAAAACATCACTTACCAAGCTCCATCCAAGAAAGAAAAGATTACGAAGGAGTATCTTACCAGAGTTAAAAAGATATGCCAATCAGAACTATCTGACTACAACAAAGCCATAGCACACAACACCTTTACTGTCTCTATTATGACGCCGTCAATAGGGATACTTGAATGATCTATTGAAGATAACTAACAACTTGATATCAAGACAAGAAAAACTCTGTCAATGATCGGCAACTTTCACTCAACTGAAATGTTGATAAGTTATATATCAGTAGAAACAGTTACTTCGAAAGGATTATTTCAAATATCATTTTCCGCAGGTAGCTGGTTGGTACTCTGTCACAGGCCTGTGTTCTTGATGATGTCAGAACAATGGATCTGAAGGGATCCTCTCAGCTATTCATTGTAATGCAGATTTATGATGTTAATACTCGTAAAAACATTACTTATTTACTATTTTCGTAATAATTGACTCGTACTCTAGGTCTCTCAGCCTGCTCGCCTCACTAGATATCACAATCTCGACGTTGATTGACTGACAGTTCTTGTAAATCTAAATTGGTGCTAACTTACAGATAGGTCGAGAATTATTGAAAGTGGAGAACACGTGAAATAACACGTGAATTATTTATTGGTAATATCGATTCACAATTTTTAGACAACTTAAGAAGGAAACGCAGCCAATCCGTCCAAAATTCATTTCCGTACGCCGCTTATTAAAACTTATTAAATACAAGATATGATGATCCATCGAAGATGGCATTTTAAAAGAGAGATTTTATAAAAAAATGGTAATGATTTTCATCTTTAACGACGTTATGAACTTCTATATTTCATGTGCTAAGAGCACAACTAATAACAAATAAATCGAGGACAAAAACTTGAATCCAATAATTGTAAAAAAAAGGTTTTAAAGTATTTATGTGGCTTTGAAACAAATTATTGAATGTTGGCTTACCTGCACAATTAGGCCAAGGAACTTGCTTTTTAGGAAAAATGTTTTTTATAAATCCCAAGTTGTCTTTCATTGGGTCAAATTCTTCCAGACCTCTCCACGTGCCATCATCTCCACATAAATAGAAAGGGTAAGCCTTTTTGTTTTGTGTGCTATTGAGAAACCAATATCCTGTTTTACATGATGGGGAGCACAGGTACACCTCTGCAAAACCTGATTTCTTACGATTACAGGAAAGAGCTCCATGTTTTGGAGGTAAATGGATCATGCATCTAATAGCTAGAAAGACAAGAAAGAGAATTACTATATTTTAGTATTAATATTTGTTTTATACTGGATTGCTGGTTCTCTACATGGTAAAAGTTCTTTAACGTCACTTTAAAACAGAGGTTTACTTTGCTTCTTCTTTATTTTTTACTTTGTACTTTTATAGATGGAGGAAGTCGTAGCTTTGTTCTGGATACCTGAAAGTGGAAAGAGAAAGAGAGACAGGCCAAATATCATATGGAGACGAACTTTTCAAGACGATCTCAAGGGAGCGGGAAAGACCTGGACTGGAGTTAAAAGACCAGCTGCTGACAAAGTTCGGAAGTCGATTGCTGCCCGATGCATCCCCGAATGTTGGAGGATCTAAGTCTAACTCTAACTCTAAGTACTTCTATATCTTTTTAGGTTATTTATTCCTTCCCTCTCCCAATTCCATTTTCGAAAATATGTGGAAACTTAAGTAGTAAGCAATATATCGAAAGAATGACTGTTGCTACTTACTTGGAGTTCACAGTTTTAAAATCCTATTAAGTTGGCTTTATGCATTTAACAGCTTAAACCCCATTATAAGAAAAGGTCCAGTGCATCATGCTACGCGTGTTTTATTAACCATGCCGTATTATGTCAATTGGAATCATACAATGGCATCTATGACAGATTATAGGAATTAGCTTTCCCCCTCATCTTGGTTTTAACAAAGTCCGAGTGAAGAAAAACACCTTTAAATACCTGGTCTTTTTATGAAAGATATTGTTGCGAGCAAATTATATTTAAATCAAAGTGATCATTTAGTTCCTATTTCAAAATGAAACCACTTATTATGAACTAATGACTGTAAGTTAACACAAAAGAAATACCTTTTTTTAGGCTCTGTCCTGACAACAGTTGTTTGCATCTATTTTCATATTATTTGGCCACTTTCAGTATTCCTTAAGGCCTACGGTGTTCCACCCAACATGTCGAGGACAATTGACGAAATGTAAACAAACACAAAGGCAAGTGTATCGACAGCTGATGGAGAGACTGAGCAATTCGACATCTCTGCCGAAGTGTTTCAAGGAGACGTCCTTGCACCTTTCCTACTCATCATCGTGCTTGACTACGCTATGAGGAAAGCAATGGCGGATGAGAAGGAAGAAGAACTGGGATTCACAATATCGGAAAAGCTCTAACCTGCAAAGCCCTCAACGACAGGTGTAAGATCTGGAAATTCACTATGGAACCAGATTTAAAAAAGCGATTTTTTGTTGCCACAGTCGAGTCCATCCTGCTATACTGATGTGAAAACTGGGCCACGACAGAGTCAATGGAGAAGTTACTCTCACCATACGTATGTGGCACCTACTTACGTATGGTGAGAAAAACAAACGATAAAGTGTACGGAGAGTTAGCTAGGCTGTCAGGATTGCTAAACGCAGGCTACGTCTAACAGGGCGCTTCTACCGCCATCCCGAGCTGAGTATCCAGAAGTTAATTTAATGAAAACTCATGCATGGAGAACGGAGCCGAGGAAGACCGCAGTTGACCTATGTGGACACCCTGAAGCGCAACACAGGAGCAATCAGCACCTAGAAGCTGGCAACTGTAATGGAAGACAGAGACCTCTGGAGAGCCAATGTGAGGTATCGGAATCATCCGCCTAATCAGTTAAGGTTGATAAGTTGTAAACTCAGCCTTAAAAAATATATAAATCTTTGGGTGTAAAAATGGTATGGTTAAAAATGCTTACATATATGTCGAATACGTGAAAACTGGGACATTGGAAAAATAAAATCTAGCTGTAACGATGGTATGTAAGAAACGATTTTGAAATTTATTTACATATAGTGAGTTTAAGTTAAATTTGAACAGGCAACATTATAAGCCGAAATATGATATCAACCTGTGCCGAACAACGGCTATGTAATATGTGGAAATGATTACTGTGGCGGCCTGTATGTGGAAAAATAGGGCCATGTGGGAATGTTATCTTGGAGTTAGACCTACAAGCCATAGACTTAGGCAGGCCAAGTAAAAAAGCTGAAATAGAACGTCAGGATACCGTACAACCCTTTGGTGAAGCCTGATTATCTTATTTCTCAAGAGGACCACTAGGGTGTTTGCGTCTTGGCATATATAGAGGTCTGCAATCAAAAAATCTATTTTGAACAGCCATACATAAAATAAAATATTACTTCATGTTATTTATTAGCCTAAAACTAAACATGACCTAAATTCGTTTTTTATGTAACCAATTGCGCCACTGTAACAGTTTAATAAGCATTATTTGGGCTTGCTATCTCAAATAAAGAGGGGGGTGTTGTCTCTTTCTAAAAGTTAGTGTCATAGGATTAAAAAATAAATTTAACCAGGCAAAGTGGAAAGCCAAAATATGATCTCATTATACTTTGCAGCCCTGTGCTGGACAAAGTTTAGCATTTTTCTAACCACTGATGCAGCCCCTAAGAGCCAAAGAGGTATTACTCGGGCATGCTAGGTCAATTTTCGATATCATTGTTGAGGGCTTAAAAAGAGAAATCTTGGGAATGCATTATCAAAGACAAAGATCTACAAATAAAAAGGAATTTAACGAGGCAACCCAGTAAGCCCAAATTGGCTGTTATGGTGTTTGGCAACTGTGCGTTTGAAAAAGCTGGGATTTTTACATTTGCAGCGGAGTCTATGGCTATGGTTAAACTAGTTGCTTCTCCCGGCCTCTAAAAGGAACTCAACAAAAGATAAACAAATTATAAAAATAAACAAACTATATTGGAACGAATGGAGTTAGATTTTACCTTAATTTTATGTATTTGTCCTGATGGAATCAGTCAATAAATTTATATAATATAGTATAATATAATATAATATAATATAATATAATATAATATAATATAATATAATATAATATAATATAATATAATATAATATAATATAATATAATATAATATAATATAATATAATATAATATAATATAATATAATATAATATAATATAATATAATATAATATATACTTACGTTCCACTTGTACATCAAATGTACAGTTAACTGTATTTCCAGCCTTATCATTAGCAATATATTTCACAGTATATCTTCCTTGATAAAATGCTTGACCATTTGTGAGGTCTGGTACAGCCTGAACGTGTTGTTTGTCGACGTTGTCATAAAAAGTTGGGTTTTTCCAGACGACCATATGGGGAAACGACTTAACTTCAATTGCAAGGTCTTTGGGACAAAATGTCACTTTTGGTGGTTCAATATCTGTAATTTAATATAACAACAAGAAATAATTTAGTAGTACAAGTTATGAAGTTAACGTAGTTCTATTACTATACCAGAATTCCCCGGGATTTACAATGAAGTTAAAGAAATATATCTTGCTTATTTGACATTTGTTTACTTATGAACCACTCGAACTGCCTGCAATCCAAGTACATTCCGTAAAGCCTTACAAATGGTGCACTAGTAAAGACACTTCTTGTACCTTTCAGTTGAATCTGCAGGCAGTTATTGGCAACCCCAGGATTTGAGGGTCATTGCCCCTAAAGTCTAGAATGGTCCATGGCAGAGGTAACTATATTTCTCAGGCAAAAATCGCCCATGCTGAACAAAGATAAGGATAAAATAGAGAAGAAATAAAAAAAGATTTGTGTTTTGGAGTTTTTTATATATTTGCCAGGATATTAGAAAGCGAGAGGAAGATAGAAATATGAGAGAGAAATTTAAAGACTGAAGATAAAATTCATCTGAAAAACAAGAGTTAGAAAGATCCCTCTAAATTTTTCATATGAAGGAAAGAAGCTAGTGGAATAGTAAGAAATTTTGCAAACTGTTTCAAAGATAGCGTTCGGATAAGTGTAAATCATAACGTAATATAGAGGGCCTATGATTTGGAAATGTGTATAAAACGGCTCATTTTCCCTTTATACTCTTATCTTTCCTCCTCTTATACTTAATCTTCCTCTTGATATTTTGCACTTTACGGAATGCACCAGTCATTTTTTTAAAAGGTAAAAACCTTTGTAATCACTACTGTCTACCGTTAAGGACATGAACACCGTACTTCATAGAAATTTGAAAGTATCTTTAGAAGCGAGTTTCCATGCAGACTAGAGGACAACAGTGAGCTAACTTACATTTAAAATAAGTCACCAGTTTTGAAATCATGCAGGTGTCGACATACTGTACTTGATATTTCAGAAAGTATAAAAGTGATTATACGAGGAGCCATGGCTTAATGTTTAGTGCAACTGCACCATAACCAAGAACCCGGCCTCGATTCACCGAGGTGGCGAATTTGGAACTTCACAAAAGAAATACACATTGGTTGGCATCAGGAAGGGCATCGGGCCAAGAAATTTCTCATGGCCAAATCCAAGCTCGTATGAAGGGAACCGTCTGATACCCAGTTACAGGGAGAAAATAACGTTAAAACCAAAAAGAAGAGAAAAAATGTGCCTATGCCTTATCTGCACCTCTATGTATATATGCAGAACTAAATCTCTGTAGTAAACATTAATGCCTAGTGTACGCCAGGAGTTTTATTTGTGTACGATTATCTGCGATTATCGATTAATTTTATGTGGATTTCGCAATGAAATTGTTTCATGAGATATATGCCCGTAAGTCAAATTTTGGTTCCAAACATTTTTCATTGATGCGTATTTAATCCAGCAAATCTGTTTCATGGACGAATAGTTCGTTAAAAAAAGTTAAATAAAAAGAATTACTTATTTATTCATGTCCTCGCTGTCATAAACTTTCAACAGCTGTTTTTTAAACTACTGGACGGAAGGGATTTTGTCGTATAACTAAAAACCATTTTTTATAACGTTAAATATTATCCTCCTCCTCAAGGTGCTATATCCTGACGGACGTTGGGTGTCATGACACGCCACTTTTCTCTGTCTCGTGTTGCTTGTATCAGGTCACATGGTCTTTTTCCGGTCCATTTACTCATACATTGTAAGTATGTTTTCCTTTGTTTTCCTCTGCTTCTTCTACCTTCGATTTTGCCTGTCACTGATAAACTTTCGACTTGATCTTTCCTAATGATGTGACCGAAAAAGCTCATCTGTCGTTTTCCGATTGTTTCCAAAAGTGTCTGCTTGGTATTTATCCTTCTGAAAATTTCTTCATTTCTTGTGTGCGTTGTCCAGCTGACTTTCAGGATTCTTCGGTAAAACCAGGTTTCAACTGCCTTGAGCTTTTTTTCCATTTGTGGAGGTATTGTCCAACACTCTCACCAATACAGTAGTATTGAGTGGACATAACATTCTAGCATTCTCTTTTTGGTCGTTAATGAAAGGCTACCGCTGACAAGCATCGGTTTCAGATTCTGAAGTGTCTCTTTCGCCATGGCGATTCTTGCTTGCATTTCGGTTTCACATCGTCCATCCTTTGTAATAATGCTCCCTAGGTATTTAGACTTGTCCACCTGCTTGATTACTTCATTTCCAATTCTCAAATTACATTTAATGTCACCTCTAAGCTTGCTTACTATCATACACTCTGTTTTCTTACAATTCAATGAGAGGCCCTTCTCTCTACTAGCTTCTACTACTTTGTCCAAAAGTCTTTGCAAATCTTCTTCAGAGTTACTTATAAGGACTGCATCGTCTGCGTATCTCAAGTTGGTAATGTTCTGGCCTCCAATGATGCACCCTTTTGAGTCTTCAAATGTCCTCATAATCATTTCGCTGTATATATTGAACAAATCGGGGGAGAAAACGTTTGATTATAACATATTCGCTGATACCATTGCCTACTGCCACTGTTGCTTTTTGTTCCCAGTAAAGGTTGGTCAACAGACGTAGGTCTTTACCGTCAAATGTCTATGAATTCTAAAATTTCAATGAGTTTCCGATGTTGAACTTTATCAAAGGCATTGATGTAGTCGATGAAACAAAGCAACAAGTTTTTTTGTATTTCAATGCTCCTTTCACATAGCATTCTTAATGTAAATATTGCATTTCTTGTCCCAGCGTCTTTGACGAATCCATATTGTTGATTGCTTATTTCAGCATTGATCTTACTTTTTGTTCTGTTCATGATGACATTTAGAATGATTTTAATCACATGACTCATTAAACTGATTGTACAATGCAACTCACAGTCTGTTGCGACCGGTTTCTTTGGAATCGAAGTGAAAACTGAATTACATATGTCGGCTGGGATTTCCCCTGTGTCATATATCATGTTAGCAATCTTTGTCACAGTTTGTGTTCCAAATCCTTCAAATGCCTCAATCATTTCCATGTTGACATCGTCTGGCCCACTAGCTTTTATTCTTTTTCATTTTCTTAATAGCTGATCGAATCTCTGACTCCATGATTTTGTGGCCTTCTGTATTCTTCCTACCTAACAATTGGTCTCTCTTCTCTATCATCTTCAAATAGCTCTGATATATACTCGGACCATCTGTTCATCACCTCTTTGTCATCTACTAGTATTCTCCCATCTTTTGCTGTTATACATCCACTGCATGGTTGCATTTTCCGTCCGGATACTAAGTTAATCTTTTGATACATTTCCTTAGGAAATATCGATTTAACTGCCTCAATCTGTGTACATTGCTCATTAAGCAATGCCTTCTTTTGCATCCTTACATTTACACTTTATCAATCGAGCTTTCCTCTTATATTCCTCGCCTCTACGATCTCTTATCTTTTGTCTCTTTTTCATTTCTTCCAATATACCTTCTGTCATCCAGAGCTTTTTCTTTTGTTTCTCCTTGGAAGGTAGAGTCTGACTTGCTATTGATGCTGAAGCTTGTTTGAAAGCGTCCCACAATGGAGCATCGCCTTGTTGGAAGGCTTCGAACTTATTTGAACTTTGTCAGGAAACTCTTGCCTTATTATGGGGCTTGACTTGAGTATGTTGTAGCCTAGTTTAGGTGTTGACTTAGCAATTTTCTTTCTTCTCAGCCTGGAACTGGAACGTGATCACTTTACAATCAGCACTAGGGTAGCTTTTTGCTATTGTGACAGCATTTCGAAATCGCTCACTGATAGTTATGTAGTCGATTTGATTCTTTGTTCCCCCATACGGGCCTATCCAAGTTCATTTCCTTCTGTTCGGTTGCTTGAACCATGTGTTCAAGCAACCGAACAGAAGAATTATTTGCACCATTCCACAAACTTGTTTCCTCGATTATTCCGTTCGCCTAAACCATGCGGTCCGACAACTTTCCCTTCTCTCCCTTCGCCTACCTTACTGTTGAGGTCGCCTATTATACTGCGAATTTCCTGAGATTTATTGCTCAAAAGCTCTATCAAGGTCTTCATAAAATGTCTCTATCATCTCTTCTGAGCTCTCCGACGTCGGGGCATACACCTGAATTATTGCGATGTTGAATGGTGATCCCTTCAGTTTAACTAGAATTGCTCTCTCTGGTATTGCCCAATGTCCCAATAAGGCCTTTGCTTTTACTTTGTCAAGCAAATCACCGACTCCACTTTCATGGCGTTGACCTCCAGAGTAAATTAGTGTGTCACCATTTCTATCAATTTTCCCTGCTCCTGTCTATCTGACCTCGCTCAGGCCTAGCATTCCAACATTAAGCCTATTCATTCCCAGTCTGATGTTATCTGGCTTTCCACTTTGTTACATTGTCCTGACGTTCCATGTTGCTATTTTGACGGTAGCTTAATAACGGTCCAGGTTCACCCGTCTTAAATGAAATCCTGTACCGAGCATGGCAGCGACATCATTGGCGCTCCCGTTCACGCTGTTTGTGAAATTCGTAATTATCATTGTCATGATAAACTAGGATGTAGGTACGTAGTGAGGTCTCTAAGTCTCTTCTACGGCACAGTTAAAAGCGGTGCGCCTAGTCTGTGGCCTCCAACAGCCAACTCGCAAGAGAGCGAGGTATATTTAACCAATGCCTGGATGAGTATTGGTGAATGTTGGGACGTGTCCACACACCGGTTGGCCATGCACATTGCACCTAACGGGGTACTCATTCTCCTCCGGTGACTGGTTTCGGGCTGTCACACCCTAGTCAGAGCCTCGTTAGCCAGAGTCCGCAAGGAAACCGTTACCAGAGTGTACAGCAGGGAGGAGAGGTTGACTTGGTGGGTCGCAGATAGGCTACTAATTTTTACTTTTCGCCTCCAAGAGGGACTAGTCTGCCCTGGTTCGCATTGAGCTAACACCCACCAGTGTCCAATACTCTGCGTTAAATATTATCCTTTGTCAAAATACTAATAGTAAAAAACATAAACAGAATAATAAGTTTGTTTACATTTCATTGGTCATGGCTTCGGTTTTGCTATCGATCATAAAATTAGTCCTTTCTCTTGTATTTTCGTGACAGATATTTTGTAAGTAAGTAAATAGTACTCACCGTATTTTAGGTTATTAAACTAATGTAATCCAATGCACTATCGCTCATATTATGTATACCTATTTTCCTGTATTTTAGTTTTTCGATTACTCCAGTTTCTGTGATAACATTGTCAAACTTTCGCAGCAGAACAGGCATCTTGAATTTCGGGCGTTCAAGCCAATTAGAATTATTAAGCATGCATTAGCCAATCAGCGTTAGTATTGTATGCATTAATCATTACGTTTTATGTTATTTAAGCACCAACCTTCTCTGAAATTGCACGTGCTCAGGAAACATGAGACGACAGGGAAAGAGTTAACATTTTTTATCTCTGATGTAGTTTTGAGTTGCGCTTTCCCCACATGAATGTCCTCGCATTTTTGTACGATGTTAAATTCAATAATAATTATCAGAATTTATAGTTTAGAAAGCGAGTACAACATAATAAATGCTCATTAAATAAAAGTTGTTGGATTTCTAACTGGAAACCGTCGTTCCAACTATATGTATTTATTACCTGTCATAAAACTTCAATATTATTAACAAATGACTTTTGGATGACGTACACTAGTAAAAGCTTGAGGTTCTCTCTAAGACATATTTTCTGAATATTAAAAGAAAGACAGGAATAGATTTTTCCTGTTTGATCACATTTACAATAAATGTAATCACAAATATAGTAAATGCAAAAGAAAGAAGAACAAAGGACTTTACACAAGGTTTTAGTGAAAAAAAACCCCTCTCATTACGGTTTTTTTTTAATATTTTGGTTTAACGTAATTTTTCCCGAGTAACTGGGTCTCAGAGGGTGCCCTTCACAGGAACTTGATGACTGCTACAATAATATTAAAAACATGAGCACAACTAAATGGTTAGAGCCAGAACTATTACAAATATGAAAAGGAAAGAAGGTGGGCTAGAATTTCGGAATTTCAAGGGCTTCAGACCCAAAAATATCTTCTTCAAGTTGCAATTTTGGACTGACCGTATATAATAACACACAATATTCCCACTCCTAAATGGATTCAATAAATTAGACTAGAGTACAAACCTTTTGCTTCAAACGTTGAAGTGCAGGCTTTCGTGTTTCCTGATCCGTCAGTTGCAGTGTAAGTAACATACAATTTATGCCCAACGTTTACTTTGACTGGAGATCTGTGTGATACTGAGATATTAGGTGTCTGATTTGAGTTATCAGTTGCTGTTACCGATGGTATCAACATGGTAGCATAATCTTTATTTGGGTCATTCCCTTGGGTAGGATTCGGGCACGACAACTCAGGAGGTACAGTGTCTAAAACAACAGACAATAAAACAGATTAATGATTTTTGTACAAAACTTAATATTTTTTTTTAGTTTTAACGTCATTTGCCCCCAGCAATTGGGGCTCAGACGGTGCCCTTTAAAGGGACTTTGATTTGGCAGTGAGGAATTTCTTGGCTGGATGCGCTTCCTGACGCCAATTAATGGCTTTTTTCTTTGCAAAGTTCCAAATTCTCCTCGACAGCTCCGGAAATCGAACCAGAAACTCAAGGTCACTGTGGAGTTGAATTTACCATTAAACCACGGCTTCTCACTACAAAACGTAAATATCGGGGCGGGGGGGGATTTCTTTCAAGTTGGGCCATAGATTTTCGCTGACAATAAACTGGATCAAGGCACTCAAATTAAACACAAAAGTTAGGCAGAGTTTTATAAATGAGGAAAATGAAAAAGTGATTAGAGCAACCTTACCCTACCCTAATTCGTATGACCGGCCAAGGTAAAGAAAAGGTTTTAAAAATATGAATCTACACTTTGTTTTCTTTTTTTGCACCTCAACCAACTGCAAAACGTCTTGATCCAGTCAAGTGCCAGAGAGTAAATGTTTTGCCAAATTTTAAAAGTAATTTTACTTGCAATAATCAAAACTTGCAATAAACAAATGTTAAGCAATATTAATGCGTAGTTTAATACAAAACAGAACGAAAAAATAAATATCTTTCTGATTTTTTAATATAGAAAGTCAAGGAAAAAGACTTATTCTTATCAAGTATATATCGAAATCTGATAGTGTCGTCCTCAGGTTATTTAAGGTTGCCAATACAGCTATCATTTTATAAACTATTGTGTTGAGAAAGAAACATACGTTTTAGGAATAAAAGGGTGAGATTACGACAATAACTATAGCTCCTCAGAGGCTTTAAGACCTTCTGGAATTTTTGGTTTCTGCTTTTCTGTATTCCACATGAAATTGTGGGGTAAAGATGGACTAAGGTATGGTGTAGTAAGTAGATCGCTTCTCTGCCCTTTGCTTAAGATCAAGTATAGAGCTCTGGTCTCTCCTTGCTCGGGGCTTCGGCTGTAGGGCCCAACAATGCAGGACAGGTGTCTCGAGATCCTTGAGCCTTGGATGAAGACCTACCCAAGAGGAACGGCCTTCTCACAGAGGGTCCTTGAGGGACGATCATTATGTCTTGCATTTTGTGGTGTCTTGCATGCTTTCTGTCCTAAGTTTTTCGTGATCTGTTGTTTCCCTTCGGGTCTTTCATAGATGGATATCTGTGAAAGACAAAAATTGGTCCACTGTTCACCAGGGGTTCCCTCAATAAAAGACCCAAGTAACTAGATTTTAAGTGAAATTAACCCTAAGATCATAGAAACATATTCAGTAATTCTGATCCCAGAAGTATTTCAAAAACGTCTTTTATCTTATATTGACATGAATTAGTTTTTTGGAATATCACAACGTACAGAACTCATTTTGGACTTAGATTTTCGATTTTGAACTCTGTGCCACGAAAGGCATTAACAAATTTTACATTATTAATTTTTTTTTGACTTTCAAGATTAAATTTGTAACACAGTGCTATCGAACATTGTACTTTCTCTTGTTTTTTAAAGCTTAATTGTTGAACATGTATAATCCAAATGGAAAATAAAATGGGCATCACTATCAGGGAACTATTACTTGTGTTAAAAAAGTTAAAACTATTTTGAGAAAAGTAATCTTCAAGATTTGACTGTCAGAGTTGGGAACAATTTTATCTAGAAGAGTTTGAATTCAAACCACTTTGTTTTCCTGGATATCAAAATCTCATCATTTAGGGAGAAAGATGATGTTGAAGTTTACCATGGCAACAAATAATAGATAATTAAAAGAAGATAACAGATACCAAAATGGTTAAACGATTTAATATCTTAAATTTAAGTGAGAAATTTTTTATTTTAGATAAGTACATTGTCAGTCTCATAAAAAATGACACATTGACAATTTCACATACAGTCTAAGTATTAAGGTCTGTAAGTATTTGAGAATAACTAAAATGATGTTATTGAGTAAAATCACATTCCGATGAAAGTCCATGGTAAATTTTCGTCTATGGCTGAAAGAGGAGACAGATATGTGTTCCATATTTCTTTGAAAAAAAGCTTATTTTCACTTAGAAAATAGTCTTATAATAATTATTGGAGTAAAAAGAACAAAAAAAATTGAAGGCATGCAGTCACAGAATCTCCTGCTTTCAATCTTGGCAGATGGTTTCTCTTTGTTGTGATACATGAATAGCTAAGGCTTGTGAAATGCAGCATTCTTTTGCTCGTGCAACCAACCGAAGTGCAAATAAAATTGGCCGCATAAAGGAGGTGGTCATTTACAGAAGAGTTGTCAAAAATGACATTTTTGATGGCATACAAATTCTTCCTTAATTTTTCAATAAGGGAATTACTATATGTTTGAAATAAGAAGAATATACAATTCTTGAATACAAAAAAAAATAATAATTTTGCCCTGAGAATGTACGGTGCTGAAGAGCCACTCCACCCCCACACATGGTAATTTGGCTGCCCAACTTTCTTCTCCTTGGAAACTTAATCAGTTATACAAAAATAACGACACCATTACACAAGAGGGTAGAGAGTGAATCGCCAATAACGGCATCATGACGACGATGAGTCAAAACCTACAGGGAACTTAACGTCCGATGGAATCGTTTACAAATCCAAATAGAATTTTAACCATTGCACATTGGAATGTGGGAGCTATCCAAAAAAGATAAGGAGCAGTATAAATCGGGACAGAACTAAGAGGCTACAAACTGGACATCCTTGAGATTAGTAAGATTAGATGGACAGAATCAGGAAGGATGTAGATGGCCTCTGGTTGACACTGACATGCAGAGGAGATGAAAAACTGCAAAAGGGAGGTGTTGCCATCCTGATCAACCAGTAGGCGGAGAAATCACTGGGGGGATGGACACCAATTAAAAAGGGATCATCGCAGTGAGAATATAAATTGCCATCTTATGGTAAGTGGACAGTGGAAGTCGTCTGCACTGGATTCTCGAGAATAGAGGAAAGTTACTATCAAGAGTAATTACTTGTGAGGGCATGTCTCAAACTTTTATCTCAGAAAATATGAAAACAAAACTAAAACTAAGCCGAGATTGGATAGAGATCCCCTTCAGGACAAAGAGACGATGACGAATTACCACGAGGCGCTAAAGAGCAGATTAGAAAAAGCCAAGACAAAGAGAAAAGACATAGAGGAAGTCATATTATCATATTATCACATTATCATATTATCATATTATCATATTATCATATTATCATATTATCATATTATCATATTATCATATTATCATATTATCATATTATCATATTATCATATTATCATATTATCATATTATCATATTATCATATTATCATATTATCATATTATCATATTATCATATTATCATATTATCATATTATCATATTATCATATTATCATATTATCATATTATCATATTATCATATTACATGTTATCACATGCATACATGCATACATGCCTATGACGACTTTTGGTGTCAATTAGCATCAACATTATCATTTATCCGTCTGTAGAATTTTAGTATACATTAGGTCTAAGTGTCCTCATACAATCCTTTTTAAAGTTAACTAACAAAACTAAAATAATTTAGTCAAATTTTATTTTACCTCTGCATCGTCCTAATTGCCCATTCCATTTTCCTGTGGCAAGGCAGATGACAGTCTTTTTACCGCTGATAGTATAACCGGGCTTGTGGCATTTAATGTTACAGAGCCCATTACAAAAGCTATTTTCTCCATCACACGATTTACCAAAATATTTTGTATTTGGATCCACATTAATCTGGGGGCATTTTACCTCTGTTGGGGAAACAAAATACATTCAAAAATCAAATGTGGCATCGATGAAATTACCATTATCAACAATTCGTACCTTTAATCGAACAATGGTACCTTTGCTCAAAGGTTGCTACTAAATAACATGGTATGTAAAAATATTGAAAATGAATAGATAATTGATAAAATAAAATAAAATATAAATTAATAATCTCTCGTCTGGGAATAAAAATTAATTTAAATGGAATATGTGAAAATGTCTTTTATGTCATTAAGCCCTTTTTTCTTTGATCGTAAAATATGTGTGACACTGGATGGAATTTCATCTTACTAGCATTATGGTAATGCTAGTGCACCTCAAGGCTCCATTATTGATCAGATGTGCTTCATGACGTCTGTCCTGATAACACTACCTTGTACTAGGGCATTTGTCACAAGGCAAAGAAAAAAGCGAAGCTTGTGAAATATTTGAAGTTTGAAGAGGCTGCTTTCTTTTAACGCAGAAAGACACAAGTGGTGTCGTTCAGTAGAAAGGTGAATCCTTATTTTTCTCGAATATTTATAGAAATCATTCTGGTATTAACTATGGCAAGGATGCTTCTCCTGTTAAGGAATGTTCTTTAATGAAACTGTAAAGTCTGCCATTTTCTCCAGATCTTTATCTGTGTCCTTTTTTGTACCCAAAAGTAAATCTACTTCCAAAAAGAC
This sequence comes from Morbakka virulenta, assembly GCA_003991215.1. NCBI lineage: Eukaryota > Metazoa > Cnidaria > Cubozoa > Carybdeida > Carukiidae > Morbakka > Morbakka virulenta. The sequence continues at coordinate 1,186,463 of RDPX01000247.1, forward strand.
CGTTGTGTTGCAGTAGAGAGCAACTTACACCTGACGCCCTTTTTTATCTGTATAAATCTACGATATATCATTTTATGAAATACTATTCTTATTCTTATTCTTCTCACCGGACTCCAGAGTAGGCGGTTGTCTGTCAGCGAGGAAGCGTCAGGGATGACCATCTGCCATGGTCGAGGTAGAGCTCAGTCGCGTTGACCTCTTGCCAGGTGGTGCCCTTCTCTGCAAGGTATTCAGACAGGTACTGGTGCCAGCGTTTTCGTGGCCGGCCACTTGAAATACTATTGTCAAATCTAAACAGGTGGTCCCTCATCTCATCTTCATATTACTTAAAACCTGTTAGCGTAAGGCTAAATTCTTATCTCTTGTTTAAACCTATTTTTTCTTTTCTTTTCACAGTTCACTTGGTAGCATTTTGCCTTCTTTGGTTTTTGCCCACTTAAACTCACTAAACAAGATATAACAAAAGTATCTTGGATTACAAAGACCTTGCTGCAATGAAAAGAGCATGCTGTATCTTTTGAAAGTAAAAGAAAACAGATAATGCATGATATAAATAAGATATAAATACATCAAATAAGCGAAGTCAATGATGAAGCCACAAAATGCTGAAAATTGTTATCTTAGAATATATATTGTCCAGTGTCTAGATTATTTTCTAAAACTCAAATCAGCAAGTAATATTATAGTTAGTCCCAAAAGGCATTAAATAAAATGAACAAATAGAAGCAAACTTGTTCTTTTTAGAAATGATGTAACTTAATTACTTTTCCCTCTAACTCCAAGTACCGTAATTATTCGATTTAATGCACCCTTCTTGAATAAGCGCACCGTTTTGAACCCCAAAAAGTTAATAAGCGCACCCCCTCAAATACGCGCACCGTGCGCTTAATCGAATAATTACGGTGGTTATGTATTTTCCATCCAAACAAACCCTCCTGAAGGATTCATATTTTTTAATCCACTTTATGTATCATACAACAAACGTTTTATCAGTTAATGCACCGAGGATACGTTTATAGCGAAAAGCTTTAAGAAGAAGATTTTAAACGTTTTGTGTTTTTCATGAAACGTAACAATTTATCCATAGCGGAACCATTTTATACATTTTTACGATGAAGTTTCATGTTTTGTATGGCTGATAAAATGACGCAGAACAAACAAACAAAAATTCACGAATCTGGAACAGACTTGCAAGAATTTTTGTACACAAGGATGTGATTTGCCAGATTCACGGGAATTTTTTTAGATGCAGAGTTTTATGGGAAACAAGACATTTGTACCATATTTCAAGAGAGATTAATTCATTTTTTCCTGACACTCCGGGTCACCCTAAAAGCGTCGATGCCTGCTTTGCTCCAAACTGTTGACTTTATGACTCATTGGAGGTGGTCACACCAAAAAGTGCCACAACTTGGTAACATGATCACCAGTTGGATTGCAATAAAACATCATGAGAAGATCACAGAAACTTTTGAAATGTGAAAGGATATTGTACAGATATTTTTGTTTCTATTTAATCTGGTTATATGTGCATGAAATGTGAGATCTGTAAATGCGTTCAACACTGAGATTTTTATCTTCGAAACATCTACCAGGGATAATTTTAGGCATTTATTTTGATAGCCAACACATTTTTATTGGCCTCAACTGGAGAGGCAAAATGTATTTTTGAATGGCGTTTGGCACTTCAGGTTGGACAAAATTTATTCTGATACAAGAATTTTATCGTCTCCATGCTAGTTTACACGTCTCTTTTTTTGAATCTTATAATGATATAGTACTTACCTCGATCTTTTGTTACTTTCTCTGATTTAGGACAAGCCTGAGAATAAACGTTATCACAGTTATTGTTTTCTTCCCTGTACCTTTCCCTGGCAGTATAATGCTGAAATCTTCCCTTTTTTGGGCAATTTTCCCCATTAGAAATAGCTCTCCACGCATTCCAGTCATTTTTTGTACAAATGACATATTTGCATTTACCTATTAAAAAAATTGATAATAATTGCAAGTGCTTCACTGAATTATTGGCACTCTACTACCAATCTACCTACGTTCACATATCCAACCTTACTATCCCTAGGGTCTGCACAGATTCTCCAGGCATCTAGTTCTCTAATAGTAGTTTTTTCCTTAAAGCACTTTAGAATCCTTCTTGAAGGTATCAATGAGCATCATGATTGTTTATCTCGCATTTGTCTAGCATTTCGGGTTATGTCTAGCAAATATTAAAGGAATTAATTTAGTGTGCTTAACGTAAGGCCCCGTTAGATTTTGTTACCTTTGACAAAACCTAGATATATTGCTTTCGCTCAAGAAATTTTTTCTGCAACAGAATTAAAAATTGCCATAATTTTGCATATTTATTTTACTTTATTCTCCTTATTTTTATCTTTGTTTAAACTCCGCCTACTTCACCGTAGATTCAGTTGGATTCAAAATCTATCTACGGCATTTGTCAACGTCTAAAAAACCTAGATATATTTCTTTCTCTCAACTTTTTCCAACACAGACGCTTTGGCTCTTGTCCCCAAATGTCTATTTTTGCCAACTCAATAGTGGCTAGAATTCTTCTAATTAACCTCATATCTTTTCTTTCTTGACCAGGATTTGGTGTCCATCGGGACGCAACTAATACTATAAACTCTATGTTATCAGCTCAGTTTCTAATTCAAATTTCCGCTGCGTATAGTAATTTCGGAGACTAACAACTAAAATACAGAGAGAAAAAATTAAGAAAATGATAAGCCTGTAATACATTTTATAAAGAGCAGTTTCCTAAAGGAGAAGCTCCCCAAACCCCTGAAGCAATCGACTATTTACAGGCCGGCATATTTTATGGCCACCCCCCTTCCCAAATGAAACAGCTGTAAAGTAAGAATTTCTCTAATTGGACGAGTAGAGTATAGCTATAGGCTCGATAAGCGTTTTTGAAATTGATTAAGGCTTTATTTTTAAATATGGAGCTTAGATAGACGTAGGGAACAATATACTTGTCAAGTAATTATAATTAGTAGTTATAACATGATAAAGCTCCTATATTTTAAATTAAAAGCTCCATCTGAGATCTTACACGTCTTAAATATTTAGCTTTTATGACTCCATAAAGTAAAGAATTTTCATGCCTGAAAAATTTCATATTTTGGGGAAAACGTTTGTCAAAGGCCACTTCTCGGCCTTTTGCCTAAGGTCAAGTGCAGAGCCTAGGTCTTTCTTTAGTCGGGTCTCCAGTAAAAGGCTAGACAGATGCTCTTGAAAAGCTTGAGCACTGGCTCTAGATAAACCCAAGAGGAAGGAGCTTCCCCAAAATATTTTTGGGGGCTATCCCTGTCTTCATTTTATAGTGTCTTCCCTGTTTCTGTCCCCCTTTTTTTTTATTCATAAATGAAATCTGTATAAGACAAAAAATTGTTTACCAAAGGGTTCCTTCAATGAAAGACCCAAAGCCCCCACACCACATCTAAAAGAGTTATTTGAATAAATTTGAATAAATTTTGCAATGAAAAAGACGAATATTTTTTTGAGAATGAGGAAGTATGGCAAAAAGGATAACAAGGAAAATGGGAGCTTCAAATTATATTGGAGTATTTCCAAAATTTGACAGGTGAAAACAAACACTCAGAAGACTCTAGAAAATCACCAAAAATGAAATATTTAAAGTAATGTTTTAAGTTTAAGATGCATTTTATTCTGTTAATTCTTTAGGTTGATTAACTGCTTGTTGCATTTGTAAAGTATTTTCTAAAAGCTTGCTATTGATGACCATTGATTGCTTTTTATCACACAATTTCTGTTACGATCGAGCAATTTTATTCAGGTAACAGAAATTGTGTGATGAAAACATACAAATGCTCATCAAGAGCTTGTTTTTTAGAAAATGCTTCACAAAGGTAAAAAAACCATTTAATCCTATGATTTCCAATTTTATTCAATTTTTTAAATATAAGTGTATTCAAAAACGGAAAATATAGCGCATAAAGTAAAAGTCGACCTTGATCTTTGGTAATAGAAAATTCAAAAAAATTCTAACATTATTGAACCATTTAAAAAAATTGTTTGTTGCTTGAGTTATTCACACCCTAATGTATTTACCCTAATATATTACTGAGTCATTATGGGGAGTCAAAGCTTAACAGCTAGTGCAGTTACACTCTTGCCTTGAGGATCTGGTTACCATTTTACTAGCGGTAAAAAGACTGTGGAAATCTATAAGGAAAGACCTTCGACCAACAAACCAAGCCCAAACCAATTATTGAGTCAGTTTAGCATATTAAGTCATAAAAATTAAAGATTTCCTAGGTATTAGGGGTAAAAATAATAGAGTCGCATTAACTACTATACATTGTACCTCCAAGACCATAACAGGCACCATTTTTACAGACTGGCCAGTCCTATGTGCTGGGAAAGACGTAGAAAAACATTGGATCACTCTATTAAACCCGACGTGTCTACTTTGCATATTAACATAATCATGAAGCAAGATGACCTGAAATGCTGAAGGTTAAATAAATGTAGCATTTGTAGGAAACCTTTATTAAAGTGTACTTAAATGGGAGCTTTTATTGGATAAAGAGACTATTAGGGTGGGTGATTAATTGTTATCATAGGATTTGTCAGGCTTTGTAAAAAGACTAGAAAATGTTGAGATGACATTTCCTACAATGTTTGTTGTAAGTTATACTTCAGTATAGATCTTTTATTAATTACCACATTTACTTCAACTGCTTTTTTTTCGTTTTAACGTCATTTTCCCCCAGCAATTGAGGCTCAGATGGTGCCCTTCAGATGGACATTGCTTTGGCAGTGAGGAATTTCTTGGCTGGATGCCCCTCCTGACGTCAGCCAATGGCTTTTTCTTTTGTGAAGTTCGAAATTCTCCTCGCCGGTTCTGAGAATCGAACCTGGAGCCCCTTGGTTACTCTGCAACTTCGCTAACTATTAAGCCACGGTCCCTCTACCATATTAATTTTAATAAACAGAAAAAAATTCAAAAAGTTACTCACAGCGTTTTCTTTTTGCAACGATTGGGCCTCGGCATTTTGTAGAAATTCCTTTGCAGTTGTTCAGTTTATGTACATAGGTATATCCAGGGATATAGATTTGTTTCCTTGTCTGAGTTACACATTCATTGTTTTGAATGTTAGTTGGAGACCAATTAGTCCAAACATTTAATGTACAAGATACTAATTTTTTACAGGAACCTTTAAAATAAAAATATTTTCATTAGAAATAAACAAAGTAAAACTGCTTTTAACTAAAAGAACTAGTTTTCACCTTCCAAACAGATTACCTTGCATGGACCAACTTTTCCGCGGATTTATTTAGATGAAGAACATTCAGTCCAATCATTTGATTAAAATGATATTGAATTCTGACAGGAACCTTTGAAATAAATAGATTCTCGTAAGGAATACAAAAAGAAGACTACTTTTAGACTACAGGAACTCGTTTTTATCTTGAAAACAGATTACTTTTAATGGACTAATTTCTGGGCCTATTTATTTACATGAGCAACTATTTGGATTTTCATTACGATCAACGACCCTCAACAATGAGAAAAGAGGTTAGGCAAGACAAGAAATTTGGATAATATTTGTTCTGTTATTTGAAGAGGAAATTAACAGTCTCCTAAAATACTATTAATATTTCAGAGGTGAAAGAGGATAACCTGTTTATACGATCTCTGGGTTTTAAACATTTCATATGCAAATGCTTGTCAATGGATATAGCCTTCTGGATAGAGACACATCGTCAAAATAACTTTCTGTTAGAACGAATGTGAAATATGCTGATCCACTAGTGAATTAAAGTACCAAATAAATATTGTTACAAAGAAATTTTCATTACAAATAGCAACTTCTTACTGACAATATCAAGAGTTAAACTCGAATTTACAAGACTAGGTATCAGCTTTATGGCAGTGAAAATTTACAATGGCTTGCCAATCAAAATCCGAAAATTGAATTGACTTAAAGGTATTATTAAAAAGTCATAAATTATTTTAATCTGTAAATATGATAAAACGTATTTTATGTTAACCAACAATTTTTAATATTTGAATATTTGTCTTATTTTATCATTTAGCTGAACATATACAAACAGCAACTTCATATGGAATTGAATTTACACCTATTCGTAACTTTATCCATGTAAACAATAATGGTATTATTTTTAATGATAATATGGTAACAACTTAATTAGATTTGATATGTTATAGAAGTAAAACTTAAACAAATGCTAACTCGAAGATATACAGAAATTAGAATCATATTTTATTATTTCTAGCCTATTTTCTTCTATTCCATTCTACTCCATTCTATTCAATTATATTCCATTCTATTCCATTCTATTCCATCCCATTCCATTCCATTCCATTCTATGCCATTCTATTCCATTCTACTTCCATTCTATTCCATTCTATTCCATTCTATTACATTCTATTACATTCTATTACATTCTATTCCATTCGATTCCATTCCATACCATCCCATTCCATTCCATTCTATTCCATTCTATTCCATTCTATTCCATTTTATTCCATTCTATTCCATTCTATTCCATTCTATTCCATTCTATTCCATTCTTTTCCTTTCTATTCATTCTTCCATTCTTTTCC
>RDPX01000247.1:1195477-1218463 GCA_003991215.1 Morbakka virulenta
ATATTATATTATATTATATTATATTATATTATATTATATTATATTATATTATATTATATTATATTATATTATAAAAACTTAAATACATATAGAGAGATATTATTAACAGTTAAGAATCTTCCACCTTCATAAATTAACAATGAAATTGATACTTACATATCCATTGCTGTTCTACTTGGTTTGATCCCATATCACAAGTGGATGGGACAGATGCGCATGAGTAATTGCGTTCAACAAATTTAGCCTGTTCTTTAGTTATACGATATCGGGATCTTAAACGACAAGTACCTTGAGGTACTATGCCACTCCAACTGTTCCATCCTAACCAAGAGCAATGATATACATATTTGCATGAACCTACAAACATAAATAAATGATTAGTTTTCAATGCTACTAATTAAAAATGTATTAAAACATGCAAACAAATATCTATGAGACAATATTCAATATGTTGAACCTACAAATGGTGTTTTTGTTTCTACCTTAAGATGAGTAGGTAGTCTTGATACTTTGACTGCTTATAAAACTATTGTGACAATACTGTATTTCATTCTATAAACATGGTTCTATACTGCTTTTGTTTGTCCATTTTTGACTCTTTATCTGTATCTGTCAAAATCAACTCGAAGCTTGTTTACTTCATGGTACTTAACTTGAATTTTCGTAACAATTTTCAAATGAAAAGAAACCACATCCGTCTTTTTAGTTGATAATAATGCCTGACTTATCATCAACACTTCACTTTACCATTTCAACTGCATTACCTATAATTTTTCTAATTATAACCCTTACCACGTTGCGAACAACGTCCAAAAGTTGGGCTGTACTTTAGACAACTACATTCTCTATTGGAACAATCTGGCTTATTCTTATTTCTTTGGATTCACTAACAAACCTTTTGAAATTATCTTGGAACATAGTATCTTTCCTCAAAAGGTATACCCTATCCTTTTATTATCTCCATATTATATTGTTTTTATTGTCTCTGGTTTCCCATCAGCTCAGCATGTCAGTGATTTTGACCAGAATCCTGACTTCCTGGTATGATTGCAATTTTTACTAGTTGTGTTTTGTTAGGTTATCTGTTTTGGATCTTCACTTAAAATGAAAACAAACGATTACAGAAATAGTGGAAATACTTTGCATTTTGAAAGACTCTTTATTTTTACTCCTTCTTCATCATCTTCATTATGCATGTTCCGTTTTCTAGATGGCAGCTGCTGAGTGAATAGATGGTCTTCACTGTGCTCTCCCTTGCTCACGACTTATTTCAACTGCCTCTAATCGTTTCTTTGTCTCTTTTCCTTCGTCCAGGTTTCCCATTTCCATAGCTGTATTTGTCACACGTTCGGTTTCTCCTCTCTCCACCTGTCTGCACCACCTCAGGTGTGCCTGTTTACATTCCTCTCCAGTAGCCCTCGTTCCTAAACTTTCTCGAATTTCGACTTTCATGACCTTCCCCTTCAAGGTCTGGCCACGTGTCAACTTATTTATTTTCAGGCCTACTGACTCTAGTTTTCCCCCTTGTTTTGTCGTGAATGTAAATATTTCTATAGCATACATCATTGCTAGCTGTATGACTATACTCAAGACCTTTTCTTTCATTTTTAATAGAGCTTTCTAGTCACAAAGAATATCGATCTAGTCCTTATAATTTTTCCATTGCGTCTGCATTTTCCTACTAACCTTGTAGCTCGATTCTACATCCGGTGCTACTGTGCTCCTCAAGTACTTGACCACATCTACATCTGGAAAATTCTGGAAATTACGTTTGAAATTCCCTTGCTTTACATCTTCAAAGCACAGGCATTCCGTCTTTGACTTCGCTATTTGGATGTTTCTAATATCTAATGCTTTCACTGTTCCAAATTCCTCTACAGCTTCTCTTTCCTCTCACTGCACAAAACCAAGTCATCAACAAATATCAGTTGGTTCGCTGCCTCCTTGGTGGCATCCTCGATGAGACAGTCCATGGTAAAAGCAAAGAGCAATAGACTCAATAACCTGCCTTGGTATAAATTTACTTTAATATCAAATGGATCACTACCCTGTTTTATGCTCCTGATGCTCGTTCTGCTATCTTTGTACATATGTTCCACTATCCGGATGTATTTTTCTGGGACCCAACGTTTCCTCATTTAATAAAATATCTCTTCGTTTAGTACTCGGTCATAAGTCTTTCTTGGATCGACAAAGGCCCAATACAGGGTCTTCGTAGCTTCTCTGAATTCTTCCTGCAGTTATCTCACTGCCTTTGCATTGAGACAACCTACCACTGTCCTTGATGTCCAAGGCATTAGCCTAAACTGCTGATTGCTGAAGTCGACAATCAATTTCCGCCGTTGCTCTATGACTCTTTCATAGCGTTTCAATGTGTGATTTATTACGTTTGATCCCACACTCAGATCCACAGTTCAAGTCTTGCTTCTAACGAGGCTTTGTAACCTTTTAATGATTCTATTTCTGCATGTGGTCTTGGTAAGTTGCTTCCCTTGTACATGCAACTATCATTTTCTTTTCCTTCTTATTTCGGTTATACTAATCTCTACTCACTTCACTTCCACTTTAATCAGATCGTGTTTTTTTTACTCCTTTTTTTACTGTTACCACCAGCTGTACCATTTCTCACCACTACAAAGTCTCTCTACTTTGTTTCTTTTCTCTTACCCAATGCTACTCCACACAATCGTATCCACAATCTCCAATACAAACACTACCTGTTCTATCGGTGCTTTTACAACCTCTTCAGATTTCTTCATTAATCTCAGGCGGGCAAACGAGTCTATGTTTTTGGGTGGTTTCTTTCATCGTTCAGTTTTTACCATTTACCATTTGATGGCGCTTATACCTGCTTTTTTCTCAGTGCTGACAGCCAAATCCTTGCAACCACTTGCCAGTGTTGTGATGTCACACTTTCCCCTGTGAACTCTTTGCAATCAGTCATTTGTTTTCCAATCCAAGATCTAGCTAGAATATAGCCGATTTGGTTTTGCATTTCTACTTTAATATGCTACCAGGCCTTCTCTCTTTTTTCAAAAGAAAGTTTTCAACTTAACCAGATCTTTGATCTAGACAAAGCCTAGCAGTGTCTCTCGCTCTCTGTTCTTGGTATCAACGCATAGGCACCCATGACATCTTCACATTCGCAGTTTTCACATCCCGCATGCCAATTCCATTCTCCTCCTACCAATAGGGTCTCCCCTGATGGAATCTTTTTTATTTCCTCCTTTACCTGCTCTCCGAACACCTACTTTTCCTGGTCCTTGCACCCCTTTTGTAGCACATATGCACTCATTATGTTTACCATTATCCTATCCATGTCCATCCTAATTCAAATTTGTCAAGCTGATCTTCTCTCCATTGTTATCATTTATCGTCTAAGATAATACAAATCCTTTTTCTCTTTTATATTATGTCTATCAAATTCTCCCTATTTCAAGTATGTATAAGGGCTTTTATTGAAAGTTATAAAATCATTTTGACGTTTTATTTAACTAAACTTTTCTAGGATTTCCTTTAGAGTTTAACTTTACACAAAGTAATAATTAACCAAAATAGGAATCAGGTGGGGCAAAGAAATGCAACTCTTTAGTTTATAACCTTCACTTCACAAAAAATACCGTACTCTCTCACTCATACAAACATCATTTGATAGAAGTCTCTTCTAAAGTTACCAAGCGATTTAACCTACTAAGGCGACTTTGAGATCATCTGCTTTGGCCTTGTGTTACTCTACTGCAGAATATTGTTCTCCTGTTTGGAGCCAAAGCCATCACTGCAATAAAGCTGATGTTGAACTTAATGAATCCTTTAGACTAGTGAGTGCTTGTATAAAATCGACTTCAACTGATGTTCTTCCTATTCTTTGTGGTATTGAACCTACCGACTTAAGAAGAAATAAAAATATATTGAATTTATATAATCGTGTGCTATCAGAGGAAGGGCACATTATTGAAAAATTGGTTGTATATCCACTTACAAACAATAGGTTGAAGAGCAGAGTTCCACTTTCGAATTGCATGCACCTTTTATCTTTCAGCATAAACGATACAGCACCTGTCACATCTTGGGCTGCTGATGTGTGGAAACAGCGATGGAGTAATACAGACAACCAGCTTTCCCAATTTATTCCTGAACCTGCGGTGAAACCGCAAGGACATGATCTGAAGCCTGAACAATGGGTTCTCTTAAATCGATTACGATCTGGATATGGAAGATATGCCAATTTCCTGCATAGAATTGGTCTAAGGGACAATCCATTTTGTCGTTGTGGTAAAATTCAATCCCATCAACACGTATTGATTTGCCAACTGATAGGTATTCGAGGTGATATCAAAACCGTTGATGAGGACTTTGGTTTGTGGCTCAGTGACATTAAGCTTTTCTTTGTTGATCATTCGCATATATACCAAATGTATATATATATATACTAAAGGTAAAAAATTTTGTAGCACTGCAAGCATGCAATACCACAAAACTTAACAAATGATTGATCACAAGTGCCTTTATTCCATCAACCTGGTATCGTGCGTACGATACACTGAACAATCGGTAGCTTGGGTTACGGAGCATCACGTTTGCATATCAGAGTGTCGCTAAAATATTGTTAATGATATTTTATTGTCAGACAGTGATACAAGTTGTATTTACAGCAGGACATATCGCTTGCGAGAGTTTTGTATCACATCGATTTTAATGGTCCAAGATCTGCTTGAAACAAAGAAATCAAGGATCGAAGATTTGCGACAGTATTTTAGAAAACAGAGTGCGCTAAACTTGCATCGAAGCGGCCGTACAGAAGAGAATATTTTTCACTTACTTGTACTTAACTCGTTACGTCAGTGGAATAATGAGCAAATGTGTTGGTTAACTTGGATTAGGCATTTACTTTTGTCCGATCATTTTGACGGATTTTACTAGGTTGCTTAGCTGGTGTGCTCTGTGTGTGTGTGTGTGTGTGTGTGTGTGTGTATGTGTGTGTGTGTGTATGTGTGTGTGTGCTGTTCAGAGCATCTTATTTTCCGTGCTTCTGTTTGCTTGGTGTGTTTCAAAAGTAGCGCAACGTTTTCTTGTGGTCGAATTAGACATGCGGCTACATAACATAGTTCTAATATATTCTTATTATGTGGTCTCTTGCAACCTTGCCAGGACTGAACAAAAATTATATGAAAGCAATATAAATAAAGATCATTCAAGAAGAAGAGGTAATTGTGTACTAACTTCCAAGAGCAAATTGCCGGATCGAAAAAATAAACTTTTAATACAGAAAGCAAACAGCCAAACAATTGCTAAAGCGTCCAAAGATTTTACTAAACGGTTTAAAGAACAGGGGTACGATGTAGAACACGATACTTATTTGAAGCAAGTCCAATTTTATGACGTCACATATAATCTGCAGAAGTAAAGAATCAAACAGCCTATACAAAAATGGCAGACAAATAAAAACATAAATCATCCATTAAAATGGTATTTAACCAAAATAAATATTAAAATGTTCTAAGATATTGAGTAAGATGTAGAAAACAATAATAGGAAGTAAATTTCTTGACGTTACGTCTGATGAGCTAAAAAACACAACCATAAAGAGCAAACAAAGAAAAGAAAATAAAACGATAATTTTCTATCCCTATATACTGGGTCAAGGCATGTCCCAAATATACTAAAGTCATCACAGTTTAATGTGAAACAACCTAAACCATAAATCATCCCTTAAAATGATATTTAACCAAAATAAACATTAAACTGTTTAATGACATTAAGTAAGATTAAGAAACCGATAATTAGTTGAAGCAAGTCAATTTTCGTCAGGTTAAATTTGATGAGCTAAAAACCCAACCATAATGAGCAAACAAAGAAAAGGAAATAAAACGACAATTTCCTATTCGTGTACACTGAGTCAAGGCATCTCTCGATTATCGAAATGTCATCACAGTTTAATGTGACACAACAAGAAAAAACAAATAAATCAACAACGTCCTATCCCTATACACTGGGTCAAGGCATCTCTCGAATATACAAATGTTATCACAGTTTAATGAGTGACAACCTAAAACATAAATCATCAACTATAGTGATTTTTAACCAAATTATATCTGAAACTGTTAAAGGACAATGAGTAAGATAAAAAAACTCATTTTTAGTTGAAGCAAGTCAATTTTCCCCATTTTACATTTGATGAGCTAAAAAGCCAGCCATAACGAACTAACAAAGAAAAAGAAATAAAAAAGGAATGTCCTATCCCTATACACTGTGTCAAGGCAACTCTGGAATATACCAAAGTTCTCACAGTTAAACGTTTCACAATCCAAAACATAACTCGTCACCAAAAGGGATATTTAACCAAATTAAATTTTAAAATCTTTTATGAATATGAGTAAGATAACAATCCCCATATTTAGTTGATGCAAGTCAATTTTCTTAAAGTTACATTTCCTGAGATAAAAACCCAACCATAATCAACAAACAAAGAAATAGAAATAAAACAGCAATGTCCTATCCCTATACACTGGGTCAAGGCAACTCTCGAATATACAAGTGTTATCACAGTTTAATGTGGCACAACCTAAAACATAAATAATCACCTAAAGTCATATTTAACTAAATTAAACATTAAACTGTTTAAAGACCTTGAGTAAGGTAAAGAAACTCATATTTATTTGAAGCAAGTCAATTTTCTTCATTTTTCATTGGATGAGCTAAAAGCCCAACCATAACGAGCATACAAAGAAAAGAAAATAAGACGACAATTTCCTATTCGTTTACACTGAGTCAAGGCTTCTCTCTAATATAACAAAGTAATCTCAGTTTAAAGTCACACAACCTATAAGATAAATCATCACCTAAAGTGATATTTAGACAAATTATTTATTAAACGGTTTAAAGACATTGAGTAAGATAACAAAACTGTTATTTGTTTGATTCAAGTCAATTTTCCTAATGTTACATTTGATAAGTTAAACACCCAACCATAACGAGCAAACAAAGAAAAGGAAATAATACGACAATTTCCTATTCCTATACACTGGGTCAAGGCATCTCTCGAATATACAAAAGTTATGACAGTTTAATGTTACACAACCTAAAACATAAATATTCAACTAAAGTGATATTTAACCAAATTAAACAATAAAGTGTTTAATGACATTTAGTATAATAAAGAAACTCCTATTTAGTTGAAACAAGTCAATTTTCTTTATTTTACTTTTGATGAGCTAAAATCACAACCATAACTAGCATACTCATAAAAGAAAATAAGACGACAATTTCCTATCCCTATACACTGGGTCAGGGCATCTCTCGAATATACTAAAGTTATGACAGTTTAATGTGACACAACCTAAAAGATAAATCATCACCTAANGTGTTTAATGACATTTAGTATAATAAAGAAACTCCTATTTAGTTGAAACAACTCAATTTTCTTTATTTTACATTTGATGAGCTAAAATCCCAAACATAACTAGCATACACAGAAAAGAAAATAAGACGACAATTTCCTATCCCTATACACTGGGTCAGGGCATCTCTCGAATATACTAAAGTTATCACAGTTTAATGTGACACAACCTAGAACATAAATATTCAACTAAAGTGATATTTAACCAAATTAAACAATAAAGTGTTTAATGACATTTAGTATAATAAAGAAACTCCTATTTAGTTGAAACAAGTCAATTTTCTTTATTTTACTTTTGATGAGCTAAAATCACAACCATAACTAGCATACTCATAAAAGAAAATAAGACGACAATTTCCTATCCCTATACACTGGGTCAGGGCATCTCTCGAATATACTAAAGTTATGACAGTTTAATGTGACACAACCTAAAAGATAAATCATCACCTAAAGTGATATTTAACCAAATTATACATTAAACTGTTTAAAGACCGTGAGTAAGGTAAAAAAACTCATATTTATTTGAAGCAATACAATTTTTTTTATTTTACATTGGATGAGTTAAGAACTTTACCATAACTAGCATACAAAGAAAAGAAAATAATACGACAATTTCCTATTCGTATACACGAAACAAGGCATCTCTCGAATATAACAAAGTAATCACAGTTTAATGTGACACAACCTATAAGATAAATCATCACCTAAAGTGATATTTAACCAAATTAACCTTGAAACTGTTTAATGACATTGAGTAAGATAACAAAACTGTTATTTGTTTCATGCAAGTCAATTTTCTTGACGTTACATTTTATTAGATAAAAACCCAACCATAATCAACAAACAAAGAAAAAGAAATAAGACAGCAATGTTCTATCCCTATACACTGGGTCGCGGCAATTCTCGAATATACAGAAGTTATCACAGTTTAATGTGGCACAACCTAAAACATAAATCATCACCAAAAGTCATATTTAACTAAATTATACATTCAACTGTTTAAAGACCTTCAGTAAGGTAAAGAAACTCATATTTATTTGAAGTAAGTCAATTTTCTTCATTTTTCATTTGATGAGCTAAGGAGTCCAACCAAAACGAACAAACAAAGAAAAAGAAATAAAACGATAATTTCCTATCCTTATACACTGGATGAAGGCATATCATGAATATACTAAAGTTATGAAAGTTTAATGTGACACAACCTAAAAGATAGATCATCAACTAAAGTGATATTTTACCAAAATAAACTTGAAACTGTTTAATGACATTGATTAAGATAAAGAAACTCCTATCTAGTTGAAACTAGTCAATTTTCTTCACGTTACATTTGATGAGATAAAAACCTAACCATAACGAATAAACAAAGAAAGAGAAATAAAACGATAGTTTCCTATCCTTATACACTGGGTCAAGGGATATCCTGAATATACTAAAGTTATCACAGTTTTATGTCACACAACCTAAAACATATTAAAAACATATTAAACCAAATTAAAAATTAAACTGTTTAATGACATTGAGTAAGATGAAGAAACTTATATTTATTTCATGCAAGTCAATTTATTTGACGTTATATTTAATGAGATAAAAACCCAACCATAACGAGCAAACAAAGAAAAATAAATAAAACGATAATTTCCTATCCCTTTCCACTGAGTCAAGGCATATCTTGGATATACTAAAGTTATTACAGTTTAATTTCAAATAAAAACTAAAACATAAATTATCACTTCAATTGATATTTAACCAAACTAAATATTAAAGTGTTGAATGACATTGAGTAAGATAAAGAAACTGATATTTATTTGATGCAAGTCAATTATCTTGACATTACATTTGGTGAGATAAAAACCCAACCATAACGAGCATACAGAGAAAAAGAAATAAATTAGCAATGTCATATCCCTATACACTGTGTGAAGGCATCTCTCGAATATACAAAAGTTTTTACAGTTTAATGTGACACAACGTAAAACATAAATCATCACCGAAAGTGATATTTAACCAAATTATACATGAAACTGTAAGAAGTTCAGTAAGATAAAGAAACTCATATTCAGTAAAATCAAGTCAATTTTCTTTATTTTACATTTGATGAGCTAAAAACCCAACCATAACGAGCATAAACAGAAAAGAAAATAAGACGACAATTTCCTATCCCTATACACTGAGTCAAGGCATCTCTCGAATATACTAAGCTTATCACAGTTGAATGTCACCAAAACTACAACATAAATTATCACTTAAAGTGATATTTAACCTAATTAAACATTAGATTTTTTTAACGACATTTAGTGAGATAAAGAAACTGTTATTTATTTCATGCAAGTCAATTTTCTTGACGTTACATTTAATGAGTTTAAAACCCAACCATAACGAGCATACACAGAAAAGAAAATAAGACGACAATTTTCTATCCTTATACACTGGGTCAAGGCATCTCTCGAATATACCAAAGTTATTACAGTGTAATTTTCCACAATCTAAAACATAAATTATCACTTAAAGTGATATTTAACCAACTTAAACATTAAAGTGTTTAATGACTAGAGAGCGGATTTTTATGGTGTTTATTTTTGCATTTTATGTCACATAAAATATGGTGCTAAAAAGTAAAAATATGGTGCTATAGGTAACAAAATATGGTGTTTATTTTTTGTGGATAGGCAATAAGAAATAAGCTAAAACAAAAATTTTTCTGCAAAGCATTTACTTTCTCAAGCAAGAAATACAACATATAACAGCAAATACAATCATGAGACCATGACATTGTATGTATACATAATATTTCACCTCCACTATATATAACTGTAGTCAATCACTTGCTTCTCCTAACCCAAGCTATGTACAGTTTTGAGCATCACAAAATGTTTGTCTTTTGGCCGACAAAAGTAAGAATATGTACTCACAAAATATTGCATTGTCAATAATCATCAAACTCGTTTTTATAGTCCATTCTCGAGTAGAGAACTAGTAGATGTTTTAGATGCTCAGGAGTCAAGTTGTGCCGTCGATCTGATAGTATATTTTTTAAGATAGAAAACGATCTTTCTACATCACATGAGGTGATTGGAGCATACTTAAATCCTGTGATATCGCCTGGTAATAGTCCGAGATCTAGAGAGGCCGTTTCACCAGAGAGCACGTCTGCGATCGACGAAATTTGTTCATATCCTGGATTCTTAGTTAGGACATTCTGGATTTTGTTCAGTACGATTTTACCCGTCTCGCCAGGCGCTTTCTCTAGGTCTGCCAGCAGTGTTTTAACAAGCCCTACTGACTCTACTAGAGGCAACCCTTTTGTTTCGAGCTTCTCGATCGTTTTCGCTATTGACCGGTAGTGAGCTGTAATGTAGGCCAAGTTGGCTACAACTGCCTCACTCTCAAACAGTGACTTCGCTGTAGTTATTGCTGTGCTGTCCTTGCTATCCAGTAATGATACGGCAGACTTGACCTCTTCAAAGTGGTTCCCATAATACACTGCGGCCTCCAACCAAGTACCCCACCGGGTAAGCACAGGTGACGGTGGAAGTCTTAGACCAGGACACTGGACTTTAAATACTTTAATCCTTTTTGGAGATTTTTTGTAGACCTTCTTGACAGCAGATATCAATCCATCCACTTCCGGGAAGATTTCTCGAATTGTCTCAGCCACCCTGTGTGTACCGTGTGCAAGACATGTCAAGTGAACTAGTTTTGGGAACAGTATTTTTAGTCCTTTAATTGACTTACACATATAGGGTGCGGCATCAGTTAGTGCTAGCTGTACTCTATCGTTAAAAAGCTTACCTTCCCAGAGTAAATTCAATGAATCCACAATGAATTTGGCTACTGTTTCATGATTTGTGGAGGACAGAACTTCGCTGTTCAATAGATATGCTGTACCAGCCTCCCTCTCGTTTGCTGTCAGGGGTCCTATTATAAAGTTGGCTACGGCTTCCATTCTAGCGTTTGTTGTCTCATCCACGCTGAACCATACATTGTTCTCCCCAACGGCTTTTCGAATGCTCGCTACTTTCTTTTCGTAAAGTGGAGCTACGTAGTTTTTTCTTAGAGTAGATTCATCTGGAATATTTTGCTTCGTGTACTTCGAAAGAAAATTACGGAGCACTTCGTTTTTCAGCTTCGTCAGTGGAATATTAGCTGCTACAAAAGCAGCGCACAACTCGGAAGCGAATTCGTTATTCCTGGAAGATGTTGATGTCCCTGTTTGACTGACTAAAGTTTGCTGCGCCTTCGAATTATCCTGGAGTGCATGCTGGTGTTTGGCCGAAGCTATATGCTGTGTAACTTGGTCTCGTCTCTCTGCACTTACAGCTTTGCAACATAATTTACAAAACAACACGCTTCCATCCGATCGAAAAATATCCGAACCAAATGAAGAAACAAAATGAGTTAGTCGAGCTGATTTGGTTTGCTTAACTTTAGGCATGGTCAATGATTTGCTGGTCTACAATAATCAAAATTTGACAAGACGTGTTCAGATTGCTTTACTCAACGGAAGTTCGAATGTATAATGCTATTTCGTACAATCGCCACCTCGGTTCTGTAACCCTGCGGTTTGGAGGAATGGATTTAGCATGTATCTGTGTAGGTATCGATTCAGTAAAATACTTTTTAAGCGCGAATCCCTAGATTGCGTGAATCGCTAGGATTTCCATGGATTATAGGCCTACATGTTACATGTATATCTTGAAGCTGTTTAGCACCATTGAGAGCTATGATTATGAAGGTTTGAGATAATTTTCAGTTAAAAGATTGAAAAAAACTGCCTGACTGTCAAGCAATCATTGGAGCTATCATTGCATCATAATCCGGTCTTGGTTTCTAGCCAACATCCCACATTCGAAGTGTAGGCCTATACAAACAAATTAATTTTATTGTCATTAAGACTGTCATTATAGACTCATTAATTATAATTATCGACCACTCCAAGTGCAATTAGCACATCGTACGTCCATCCATTCTATACAGATGTCGACTCATCTCATTTACTGTAACTCGAGTGTACTTAGGGAACGGAAAAGTGAGCAATAAAGCCGACTTTTTGGTCGGCTCTTCAATAATGTTCTTTCTCCAACTTTTCTGCCTTTTTATTCCATGCAAAACGATACAAAATGCATAAAAATTGTAAAAAAATACTATATTTGGCCTGAAAATGGCAAAATATGTTATTAACATATTTTTTTATGGTGCTAACGTCAAAATATGGTAAAATATGTTATTAACATAAAATTTTATGTTACTAACATAAAATCCGCTCTCTATTAATGACATTTAGTATAATAAAGAAACTCCTATTTAGTTGAAACAACTCAATTTTCTTCATTCTACATTTAATGAGTTAAAAACCCAACCATAACGAGCATACACAGAAAAGAAAATAAGACGACAATTTCATATCCCTATACACTGGGTCAAGGCATATCTTGAATATACTAAAGTTATCACAGTTTAATGTGACACAACCTAAAACATAAATATTCAACTAAAGTGATATTTAACCAAATTAAACTTGAAACTGTTTAATTACATTGAGTAAGATAAAGAAACTCCTATTTAGTTGAAACAAGTCAATTTTCTTCATTTTACATTTGATGAGCCAAAAACCCAACCGTAAGGAGAATATACAGTAAAGAAAATGAGACGAGAGATTCCTATCCCTATACACTGGGTCAAGGCATCTCTCGAATATACTAGAGTTATCAAAGTTTCATGTGACACAACCTAAAATATAAATTATCATTTAAAGTTATATTTAACTAAATTTAACATTAAAGTGTTTAATGATATTGAGTAAGATAAAGAAACTCCTATTTAGTTGAAACCAGTCAATTTTCTTATTTTACATTTGATGAGCCAAAATCACAACCATAACGAGCAAACAATGAAAAAGAAATAAAACGATAATTTCCTATCCTTATACACTGGGTCAAGGCATCTCTCGAATATACTAAAGTTATCACAGTTTAATGTTACACAACCTAAAACATAAATTATCACTTAAAGTGATATTTAACCAAATTAAACATTAGATTTTTTTAATGACATTGAGTAAGATAAAGAAACTGATATTTATTTGATGCAAGTCAATCTTCTTAACGTTATATTTAATGAGATAAAAACCCAACCATAAGGAGCAAACAAAGAAAAAGAAATAAAACGATAACTTCCTATCCTTATACACTGGGTCAAGGCATATCTCGAATATACTAAAGTTATCACAGTTTTATGTCACACAAACTAAAACATATTAAAAACATATTTAAGAAAATTAAAAATTAAACTGTTTAATGACATTGAGTAAGATAAAGAAACTGATATTTATTTGATGCAAGTCAATCTTCTTGACGTTATATTTAATGAGATAAAAACCCAACCATAACGAGCAAACAAAGAAAAAGAAACAAAACGATAATTTCCTATCCTTATACACTGGGTCAAGGCATCTCTCGAATATACTAAAGTTATCACAGTTTTATGTCACACAACCTAAAACATATTAAAAACATATTTAACCAAATTAAAAATTAAACTGTTTACTGACATTGAGTAAGATAAATAAACTGATATTTATTTGATGCAAGTCAATCTTCTTGACGTTATATTTAATGAGATAAAAACCAAACCATAACGAGCAAACAAAGAAAAAGAAATAAAACGATAATTTCCTATCCTTATACAGTGGATGAAGGCATATCTTGAATATACTAAAGTTATCACAGTTTAATGTGACACAACCTAAAACATAAATATTCAACTAAAGTGATATTTAAGCACATTAAACTTGAAACTGTTTAATGACATTGAGTAAGATAAAGAAACTGATATTTATTTGATGCAACTCAATTTTCTTGACGTTACATTTAATGAGATAAAAACCCAACCATAACAGCATACAGAGAAAAAGAAATAAATTAGCAATGTCATATCCCTATACACTGTGTGAAGGCATCTCATAAATATACAAAAGTTATTACAGTTTAATGTGACACAACCTAAAACATAAATATTCAACTAAAGTGATATTTAAGCACATTAAACTTGAAACTGTTTAATGACATTGAGTAAGATAAAGAAACTGATATTTATTTGATGCAACTCAATTTTCTTGACGTTACATTTGATGAGATAAAAACCCAACCATAACTAGCATACAGAGAAAAAGAAATAAATTAGCAATGTCATATCCCTATACACTGTGTGAAGGCATCTCTCAAATATACAAAAGTTATTACAGTTTAATGTGACACAACCTAAAACATAAATCATCACCTAAAGTGACATTTAACCAAATTATACATGAAACTGTTAAAAGACATAGATTAAAACCCAAATTCTCCCAATGTCTACTAAAGTAGACTTCTTATCCAATGCTTGTTTTATAGACACATGGAGCATATTTGGCATTAAATTATGTCCCTCGTTATTTTAGGATAGATAATAGGCAAGATGAGCTATAAACTGATATTTAGTTTGTTACTATGTGTCAGTATAAGATATAAGAAGTGTGCCCATTTTCAAAAAAATCTGAACTGCCAACCACGTTCTGCACTTTTCTGTGTTGGCGAGGTAGCCAGCAATAAAGACGGTTTTAAAGTTTGTATTTACACTTTACAAAGGTGATTCTGTCTAATAAACATACTTTTATTTTGTTATTGAACGTTACACAAAAAGTTAATGTCAATAAATTTTGAAGTCTACAATTGTAGATATTGGTAGGAAGTGTTAGCATATTTCAGATTTGCAAAATTGATACGCATATTGATATATTGACTCGTATTGAAAGAAAGTTGTCAAGAAAACTGCTCCTTAATGGACAAAATCCCACATTGACAGCAAGGTGTCTCCTTCCGACCAAGAAAAGAATGCAAAGGCAAAGCTTCTGAACGAAAAGCCCCATCTTGCTAATCTGTCTGAATAGGAAGTGTGTCAACTTGTTTTTGATGATGTAATCGACCTTCTGGTTCGAGAAACAAACGTATATGCATTTGGAGATCGAAACAAAGTTTTCAATATTACGAAAGAATAGATGACAAATTTTGTAGGATTGATTTTCTTGTCAGGATATAATATCCGCTTGGCTGAAGCTGACTACTGGAGCAAGGCAGCTGACCTTCTTTGTGATGTATTTCCTGAAACTATGAGCAGAAATAGATTCCAGGAAATAAAATCGGTTTTGCATACTGCCCACAATCAATCACTTGGCCCAGGAAAAATGGCAAAAGTTAAGCCCGTTTATGATTTACTAAACAGTAAATTTCAGTCCTTCGGTATTATTCATGAAGATCTAAGTATTGACGAATCAATGATTCCTTACTTTAGACGTCACTCATGTAAGCAGTTCATTCGTGGCAAGCCAATTCGATTCGGATACAAATGTTGGATGATGGCCTGAAGTACTGGCATGCCATACTATGTATCCGTCTATGAAGGTGCCTTTGGAAATTCTTCTAAAATGGAACCACTAGGTACTCAAGTCGTCAAAACTGCTGCAGCAGTCTGCAGTGACTCTTCTGAACACCATTAATTTTTTGACAACTTTTTCACTTCGTACGATCTCATCAAGCATCAAGAACGAAGGTTTTCGTGCGACTGGCTATTGGCCATTAATTGTAAATGCACTCAACTTGTTCATGGTCTTTTCCTGGCGTCTATATCGCTTAGTATCCAATGTTGCGATTGACAAGAAATCATTTCGACGCAACGTTGTGTCTATCATGGCGAAGAGGGCCATCCCACGACCATCAGCTGATTCTAGATCTGGTCCTTCTCACGACGTTCCAATTGAAGTGCGATTTGACAACACTGGTCACTATCCAGAGTCTGGCCCTGTAAGAAAGTGTGTTGTCTGCCGGCGAAGTTGCCGAAATAGGTGCGATAAGTACAAAAAGAGCATGCATGTCAAGCTTTGCTTTCAGCTCTATCATGAAAAATGAATTATGCAAAAACAGCTGAATTGACTTCTACAATGTCTCATTTTATGGTTGTAGCATTTTAAATAGCTTGAAAAGATGCTAAGATCATCAATGTAAAACATAATGAGTTGTTTTCAACAGCGTTTTCAAACTTGCTTTTTCTAACAGATCCTACAAATGTCTACCAAAGTAGACATAGCTAAAAGACACCTTTCCCATCAAAGGATTGCAATCAAACTTTTTACACATCTATTCTAGCCAAAGGGGGATATTTACACAAATTTTTGTAATAAAAGAAGATAAGGGTACATCCTTGGGAGAATATGGGTTAATGTGACACAAAATAAAACAAAAATCATCAATTAAAGTGATATTTAATCAACTAAAACTTAAAACTGTTTAAAGAAATTGAGTAAGATAAAGAAACTGATATTTATTTGATGCAAGTCAATTCTCTTCACGTTACATTTTAGGAGATAAAAACGAAACCATAAATTACAAACAAAGAAATGGAATAATACGACAATTTCTTATCCCTATACACCGTGTCAAGGCATCTCTCGAATATACTAAAGTTATCAAAGTTTAATGTCACACAACCTAAATCATAAATTATCACTTATAGTAATATTTAACCAAATTAAACATTAAACTGTTTAATGACATTGAGTAAGATAAAGAAACTCCTATTTAGTTGAAACCAGTCAATTTTCTTCATTTTACATTTGATGAACCAAAATCCCAACCATAACGAGCATACAGAGAAAAGAAACTAAGACGAAAATTTCCTATCCCTATACACTGGGTCAAGGCATCTCTCGAATATACCAAAGTTATCACAGTTTAATGTTCCACAACCTAAAACATAAATCATTACTTAAAGTGATATTTAACCAAATTGAACATTAAACTGTTTAATGACATTGAGTAGAATAAAGAAACTCCTATTTAGTTGAAACAAGTCAATTTTCTTTATTTTACATTTGATAAGCTAAAAATCCAACTATATCTAGCATACACAGAAAAGAAAATAAGACGACAATTTCCTATCCCTATACACTGGGTCAGGGCATCTCTCGAATATACTAAAGTTATCACAGTTTAATGTTACACAACCTAAAACATAAATTATCACTTAAAGTGATATTTAATCAAATTAAACAATAAAGTGTTTAATGACATTTAGTATAATAGAGAAACTCCTATTTAGTTGAAACAAGTCAATTTTCTTTATTTTACATTTGATGAGCTAAAAATCCAACCATATCTAGCATACACATAAAAGAAAATAAGACGACAATTTCCTATCCCTATACACTGGGTCAGGGCATCTCTCGAATATACTAAAGTTATCACAGTTTAATGTGACACAACCTAAAACATAAATTATCACTTAAAGTGATATTTAATCAAATTAAACAATAAAGTGTTTAATGACATTTAGTATAATAAAGAAACTCCTATTTAGTTGAAACAACTCAATTTTCTTTATTTTACATTTGATGAGCTAAAATCCCAACCATAACTAGCATACACAGAAAAGAAAATAAGACGACAATTTCCTATCCCTATACACTGGGTCAGGGCATCTCTCGAATATACTAAAGTTATCACAGTTTAATGTGACACAACCTAAAACATAAATTATCACTTAAAGTGATATTTAATCAAATTAAACAATAAAGTGTTTAATGACATTTAGTATAATAAAGAAACTCCTATTTAGTTGAAACAACTCAATTTTCTTTATTTTACATTTGATGAGCTAAAATCCCAAACATAACTAGCATACACAGAAAAGAAAATAAGACGACAATTTCCTATCCCTATACACTGGGTCAGGGCATCTCTCGAATATACTAAAGTTATCACAGTTTAATGTGACACAACCTAGAACATAAATATTCAACTAAAGTGATATTTAACCAAATTAAACAATAAAGTGTTTAATGACATTTAGTATAATAAAGAAACTCCTATTTAGTTGAAACAAGTCAATTTTCCTTATTTTACATTTGATGAGCTAAAAATCCAACCATAACTAGCATACACAGAAAAGAAAATAAGACGACAATTTCCTGTCCCTATACACTTGGTCAGGGCATCTCTCGAATATACTAAAGTTATCACAGTTTAATGTTACACAATCTAAAACATAAATTATCACTTAAAGTGGTATTTAACCAAATTAAACAATCAAGTGTTTAATGACATTTAGTATAATAAAGAAACTCCTATTTAGTTGAAACAACTCAATTTTCTTCATTTTACATTTGATGAGCCAAACTCCCAACCATAACGAACATACACACAAAAGAAAATAATACGACAATTTCCTATCCCTATACACTGTGTCAAGGCATCTCTCGATTATTCTAAAGTTATAACAGTTTAATGTTCCACAACCTAAAACATAAATTATCATTTAAAGTAATATTTAACCAAGTTAAACATTAAAGTGTTTAATCACATTGCGTAAGATTTTTGTCGCGCTTTATTATTTATTATTATGATACTTTTCATGCTATATTTTATATCTATATATAATTTAATGTACTTACATAGTGTTCGATAATTGTGTGACTCAGTGCAAGGCTTCTGAGTTATTCGGCATTTCTCTGATATATTTAGCTCCATGTAGTAGTGTTTAATAACTGTTTGCTTTTGATCTATACACGTTCCGTCTTGTTGAAACGGTGCCCATTCCTTCTTTTCCAGCTTACAGGCATAAGGTTTCCAACCAGGTTTGCATGCATTTACATTATTAATGAAAACTACAATAAAAATTGTACAGAGCAAAACACAAGCCTTAAATGTCATGGCTAATTCTAAACATGTGCAAATCTAAGAAAGCTAAGGAGACGTTTTTATTTGCTTCTTATCGTCAAAGGAAATTAAATATTGACGAAGCCTCTTCCTCTGGTGTTACTTTAAGAACATGTACTTTTCAAGTCATAAAAAACACTACCTAGTCACACATCAAATTTATTCTTGTCACTTACCAACAAATAAAAGCTGAAATCAGATAATATAAAGAAATAAACTACCTTCCGATTCTAATAATAATAATAATAATAATAATAATAATAACAATAATAACAATAATGATACTACTAATAATTAGCTGAAGATATTTACATGTACTTAGGTAACGAAAGTATTTTTCCTGAAGACCAAAAAGGCTGTAAAGAAGATAGTTGTGGAACCAAAGATCAGTTGTTGATTGACAAAACTGTCTTTAGAGATTGCAAGAAGAGGCATACGAATCTAGCTATGACGTCGAACAATTACAAAAAGGCTTATGACTTTATTCCCCATAGCTGGATAAACGAATGCCTGGAAATGTTTGGGATAGCTACAAATGTTCGACAGCAAATAGAAATTAATAATCAAGAATCTCTGAACACTTTCTGAGACATATTAATTTTCAAGACAGAAATTTATACTATAATTATTTACTACAGCCTTTCGCGTTACACATTTTTTAGACATTAGTTATATATATATATATAAGGTGTTCGCATCAATCCCACCATTATCTATACCTTGTCCCCCTTAGAACACACCAAATGGCTGAAAGAAAACGTCAGCAAAATATACAAAAAAGCACCCCCAAAACTCGAAAATCTATCAATCTAGAAGCAAAGAACATTGCCACCTCCCACAACATTGAGAAGAGAGCAGAACGCCTTGCAAGCATTCCTACATTCATCTCGATGAAAAACACAAAGAAAACTTGCAAACCAAAACCCCATGCAGATTAATCAACTAGTGCAAGAGTAACCTAGGCGCAGTCAGCAAAACAATTCTCGACAGAATCAACTCCGATACCGTGATTCTATGAAAGTAAACTAGTGGAGAAATACCAATGACGTATTACAATGGCTTAACGCCATCTAAAACAAAGATTCATTCCTTTTAATTTAATTCGACATCAAAGAGTTTTACCCCTCTATATCCAAGTAACTATCACACCAAGCCCCCAGCTTCACAAAAACCCACACTCCCATAACAGAAAACGAAATAAGAGCAATGCTACACTGCAGAAAATCGCTACTCTTCTTCGACAATGAAGCCTGGATCAAGAAAGCTTCTTATTACTCATTTGATGTTACCATGGGGAGCTATGATTCAGCGGAAATTTGCGAACTAATCGGTCTACTAATATTGAACAATCTGTCTACCTGGGTAGACAAGAACGACGTCGGTCGCTGCAGAGACTATGGCCTCATGATTATCCGAAACACCAGTGGAAGAGCAATAGACAAACTCAGAAAGGACATCATCAAATCATTTAAATCTCTTGACCTCCAAATTGAAATCACCTGTGGACTCTATTCTGCCAGCGTCCTCGACGTGACCCTCAACCTCAGAAGCAAAACCCACCAACCCTACAGGAAACCAAACGACTCCCTGCTTTACGTTCATGCATCTTCCAACCACCCAAGCAGATTATAAAACACCTTCCAACCGCCAAAGCCATACCACTATCAAATAATTCCTCACGCGAAACTGTCTTCGATACCGCCAAACCCGAATACGAATAAGCACTAAAGAAAAGGGGCTACGAAACATCCAGCTGAAATACTCCAACCCCAACCCACCAAAGAAGATGCCGCTCACGCAATATCATCTAGTTTAACCCTCCATTCAGCAGAAATGTAACCACCAACGCAACAAAGAAATTCCTCCGACTCATTGAAAAAACCTTTTAACAAAAACAATGACAAAGTGAGCTACAGTTGCACCCAAAACATAGGAACCCTCATCAAAAACCAAAACAAAACGACTTATTCCAACCCAATTAATGAATGCACTACACTATTCCAGTGAGAACATAAGAGACGTCATGACAATGTGGCGAAATTGATACATAGGAAACTTTGTGAAAAATATAGTTTAGACAGACAAGAAAAGTGGTACGACCACCGTCCAGAAAGATCTGTTGAGAACAATGCGTGGAAAATTCTTTGGGATATGAATATTCAATGTGATAATGAAATAGAGGCAACGGGGCCGGATATTGTTGTTGGAAACAAAAAAGGAAAACACTGCACTTTCATTGATATCGCATGCTTCTTCAATAGTAGAGTCTTTGAAAAAGAAAATGATAAAATAAAGGAATATCACGACTTGAAATTAGAGCTTGGAAGAATTTGGGGTAAGGTTCAAGTCATCCCTGTAGTCGTTGGTTCATTGGGTAGTATTTCTAAGAAATTTGAAGATTGGATAGAGTAACTAGGGATCCATGAAAATATTGCACTTGTTAAAAAATATGCTTTGTTTCGAACAGCTAGAATCCTCCGAAATGTACTTGACATGTGAAATGATAATAATAATAATAATAATTATTATTATAATAATATAAATGGGCTAGATTAAGATCAGTCAGCTGCCTGATCTTAACCGGTTGTGCATGTCCCGAAAGGGCTGACACATCACACATTTCTGTTTAACGGGCGGGAGTAGTGAAGGAGCATCATATCTAGGTGTCGTGAGCGTGGATCTCTTGTTCTGAAGGGCTGAGTACGGAGTTCTTTCATTGTTACTTAGCCCTAAGGTCTTGGCTGAAGCCTCGCTACGGAGACCGTTTTAAGCAGAATGGGTCACCCAAACTGGTAAACCTAAACTGGTCCCAACTGCAAGATCATTTGCTGTTTTTTATTTACATCAATATCGCACACACTTGGGTGTGATGCATGCACCCAGTTTTCCCTTATCGGGCTTGTAGTCGGATGGATTTGCTGAGGTTTCTACCCCTTAGTCTTTTGTGGGCTCGTATACCTCCACCACTCAATAATAATTATAATAATAGCACTCCTTTCTCATTCAAAAAAATTCAAAATTCAAAATGTTTATACTTCATTCACATTTCATTTTTACGTTACCATCAAATGTCATACCATACCATAAAATGAGTGATGACAAGGGAGAGCATTATCAATACCTAGCAATTAGCTAAAGGTTGTAAATGCAGGGGTAGGAATTGAAAGCTACGAAAGTGAGCTAAGAGTACTTCTCTAATTTAGGTAACAACATTTTCACCTTGCAAGTAACGCTATTCAACTAAAGAGAAAAGATTCTGCACCGAAGCGGATATGGTTTTATAAGAACAACTTTTGACTACAGAATTCCTTATTTCTGGTGGGACAAGTGTCAATCTATTTAAAGATGTTTTAGTACCATAACTAACTAGTTTAAACCTGTGAATTAAAAATGGGTTTATCCTGTTTGATTAGAAAAACAATTTTTATGTGGTCACTAGGACCCATGTAATAATTCTTGCCTGAGGGTATCACATCATTTTTATTATTACTATTGATAGCATTATTACTCTTATAATTATTTCAGTTTTATTTCTTACTCTTAATTATTAAACTTAAATGCTTGTAATATCTTAAAATTTAAGCCTTTACCTTTAATTTGAAACATCGAAGATCTTTTTGATGATCTATGTCATAACGCTCAGCAAACAACCTTTCTGCACGAGTTCTCACTCCCGATCTTTATTCTTTACGTGCAAAATTCAAAATTATTATCATTATATGAAATTCAGCTGATTGCTCTGGCTGGTGGAAGTGCCGATATTTTCCTGCTTGGCGAGCTATAACAAATAGCCAGGGGCCAAAAGTTTTCTTTCACATTTCAAATAGATCCATGTCAAATATATTT
>RDPX01000247.1:1229217-1260084 GCA_003991215.1 Morbakka virulenta
ACGACTTGAAGCTATTTGGACGGAGTAAACGTGAGTTGGAGGCATTGGTCGAGGTGGTGAGGGTTTACTCTAGGGACATTGGGATGGAGTTTGGGTTAGATAAGTGTGCTGTTTTGGAAATTAAACGAGGTGAAAGGGCTGAATGTGAGGGAATCGAGCTACCGAGTGGGGAGTTGATGAAGGAGGTTGATGAAGATGGGTACAAGTACCTGGGAGTGCTAGAAGGGGCGAAGGTAATGCAGAAGAAGATGAAGGAGAAAATTGGGAATGAGTACCTACGACGTGTGAAATTGCTGGCAAAGTCGAGGTTGTATGCTGGGAACTTGGTTCGCGGTATCAATGCGTGGGCAGTTAGTGTTGTCCGATACAGCTCTGGAATACTGGATTGTTCTGATGTTGAGCTGCCCAAACTTGATACCAAGACAAAGAAAATTTTAACGATGAATGGTGTTTTCCATAGGAATAGTGTTGTAGATCGTCTGTACATCGGAAGAAAGGATGGGGGTCGTGGCTTGATCAGCGTTGAAGATTGTGTGAGGCAGGAAGAGTTAGGGTTAGAAGAGTATGTACATGCTACTGATGAGACGATTTTGAAACAGGTGGCTGGAATGATTATGCTTGGAAGGAAGACAAAGAAGCATTACAAGACGAGAGTGGTTAAGGAAAGAAAGAAGAGATTGATGGAGAACGCTCTGCATGGTAGATTCTTTCGAGAGATGGATGAAAATGCAACAGAGAGATCAGTACAGTGGGTTAAGGGTAGTTTCCTTGCAAAAAGCACAGAGGCGCTTGTGTTTGCTGCTCAAGAGCAAGCATGGAGGACAAGGTTGGCGCAGTCAAAGTGGGATGGTGGTGTTAGTCCTATTGTCGCATCGGTGAAATTGAGTCAGTTTGGCATGTTGCGTGTGGGTGTAAGGTACTGGCTCAGAAAGAATACAAGAGGCGACATGATAGGATAGGGTTGAGAATTTATTAGGAGCTGTGCAAGAAATATGGGTTGAAATGTGCGGAGAAATGGTTTGAAGAGATGCCTGACAAAGTTAGAAAGAGTGAAGATGGTAGGTTTGAAGTTTGGTGGGATAGATCAGTGGAGACAATGCAACAAGTGTAATGTAATCGTCCGGATGTTGTTGTTGTTAACCGCACTAAGAAGAGATGGCTGGTTGTAGATTTTGCTGTGTCTTCCGATCAAAATGTGACAGCTAAAGAAGAAGAAAAAGTCACTAAGTATTCTCCCTTGGCCCAACAAATGTGGAAGTTACATAGCGTAAGTACCAGTGTTGCCCCAATCGTCGTGGGAAGCTTAGGAGTGGTGACGAAGAGTTGGGCATCCCTGAGGTCTTGGGTGGACTCCAAACATCTACCATCATTGAAACCACCAACATATTGAGGAAGGTGCTTAACCTCTAAAGCTACTGGTCGGTAGCCGGGGTTACGTTTTCTCGTCTGGCAGGTGAATACCATCTCCCTGTGCGGGCTGTCATGCAGGACATGAACTTTGTTATTATTATTATTATCATTTTTACTATTATTATTATGAAATATATTTTACTCTCAAAGAATGGATCCTATAGAAATCTACCTTTAAGAAAGGTAACAATAAGTCACAAAAGGTACAAATTATCTCCTCCTCCTGAGTCATTATATGGGCGTCACCTTCCTGAGGACCAAACAAAGCAGTCTTTCAGACAATTTCCTACTAATTTCAATGCCACTCTTCTCCATTTGTTTCTCGAACTCTTTCTACAACGTACCAAATGTTTCAATCATTGCACAGGTTACCGTCACTGCCTAGTATTTTCAAATTCGTTGTCCCTCGTCCTGTTATGTGATGCTATCACCACCCTTTTAATCATAACAAACCCTTTCTGTCTAGTGTTTAAACACATTAAATGTATATACTTCCATATACTTAATTTTCAAAATATCCTTGGCCTTGGGTTTTTATGACTGCTTTTTCCGATCCTACCTTTGTTCATATCTGCCAATGGAACCCCTACCTACATGCTGGGACTCTAAAAATGAAATTGAAATTATTTCCATTAAAATTATAATTATAATTATAATAATTATTAGTAGTAGTATTATTGTTATTATTCCTTTATTTATTATTACCAACATTTCATTTCTGCACATTCTAGTTCTAAAAGTCTGCCTCAGTATCATGCTATGTGATGTCTATTGGTATTTAACGATTTTTGCTTAAGATGACTAAAGGGCAGTCAAAGAGCACAAGAATAAAAAAGTGGTAGATATATTAAACAAAGTGTCTTCTCTGGTATATCATTATATTTCCGCTAATAAGCCAACCTAAATTATCAATTGTTTATTTTCTACTTCTTTTATATTTTATTGTATATTACATTTTATATTGTCTCTTTTCAATATCTTTTGAGGTTTGTATTCAAGGAATGATTAAACAAAATTTTTGAATGCACTTCTCTTATATAAAATATTCAGCTGTACAATTTACTAAAAGTTAGAAAAACTTACTAAGTTGTACGACTTTGTATAAGATAGTAAAACGTACTACATTGTACAACTTAGTATAAGATAGTAAAACTTACTAAGTTGTTCGAGTTGCTAAACGTCAATTAGACTACTAAGTTGTATAACGTAGTAAAATTCAGTAAAACTTTCTAAGTTGTACAACTTAGTAAAAGATAGTAAAGCTGACTAAGTTGTACAACTTACTCAAAGTTAGTAAAACGTTCTAAGTTGTACAAATTAGTAAAAGATAGTAAAGCTTACAAAGTTGTACAACCTGCCAAAAGTTAATGACCTACTAAGTTGTACAACTCACAAAAAAAAAAGTTTTCTGTCATGCAAAAAAACTGAAATTCATAAGGAGACCCCTTAAAATCCTTAAACCTTAAAAAACCAATTCCAAAAAGTTCATTCTGCGATTGTGGATCAAATAATTGCTGTACGAGTGCGCCACCGAATAGCACCATCCGACAGCACACTCGTATTACTATACTGTTAAGAGTATAAGAGTAATAAACACAGGCAAAAGCAACTTTGAAAATACAAAGGTTTTGAAATATGTTTTCTAAGAGGAATTCAGTATTTTGTGAAAAGATAGAGTACAGAAAAAAGGTAGGGTAGATAAAACCCACACAACAAGAACAATGATTCCAGCAATGTAAAAAAGCTAAATGTGACTAAGCTTGCAAGCTTAAAAAATATATTGAAAAACGTAATGCGATTTTGCCACAAAACAAGGGCAACAAACTTCTGAGTGTATATGTTATCAGCCATTTATATAAGAATATTCATGAAAAGTAGACCCTTGTAAGGAATAACCTATAATATATTTGAAGTAATAAGTGTACTTCTTGGTTGTCTTAAAATAGTAAAGTAGAAATAGTACCAAATATTGATTACCAGCCTTAAAAGAATTATTATGCTGACTGTCACTCTTGTACGATTATGGTGTACAATTTTACTACTACCACAGCCCCTACTACTACTACTACTACTACTACTACTACTACTACTACCACTGCCCCTACTACTTCTATTACTACCCCTACTACTACTACTACTACTGCTATTAATACCACTGCAAATTCTCCTATTTATAGTATCCATGGTTCCACTACTGTCAACACTAGTACAGCTACTACTACTATTACTACTACTACTACTATTACTACTACTACTACTACTAGCACTATTGCTATTACTGCTACTCCCATCATTTCTACTATTATTATTACTACTTTTACACTACCATCAACACCAACACCACCACCACCACCACTACTACTACTACTACTACTACTACTACTACTACTATTACTACAATTTTTTATCATACAAAAAATTAGCCTCGAAGCCATGTATTAGTCCGTTCTGGCAGGTGCACTCCTGCATTAAATGTGGTGCTTGTCCTAATCCAAGTTATTTGATGGAAGAATCGTTTCACTGACAATGTACTTTTAAATTCATCTCTTTTCACTAACGTTCCACTAACTTCCTTTAACTATTAATGATAACGTATTTCAAGAATAATTATCTTCTACAAGTTATTTGCTGTTAGCAAGATGAGTTTCTTTGGACATGTTTTATGGTGAGGACCCTTTTTTTCCTAAGATCTCTGACTATAAGTGAAAAAACACCCCTTCAGGAAAATTCTATGTCCAAGGATTTGCATCAATCTGTACCCCTTCGTCAGTGAATTTAGGAACAAGGATGCGTATCATTTTTCACAGGAGTGCACCCTTCCTTCATAGCGCACAAGAAAGAAGATATAAACTAAATCACTAGGTATTTTTCCGTTCAAATCAGAATTTCTCTTAGTGAATATTACAAATACATTAAACTCAACAAATATGAATGGTGAACTGATATTATTTATATTTCAGACATTAGGTAACTGATATTTATTAATTAAGAAAGTATGGAATTTTCCCCGTTTTGGGATTTTAGTGACACTTTAACTAATTGATAAAGTCTAGTAAAGTAAAGGTTGAAAACGTAGAGGATCAAGTAGGACCTCTTTTTTTAGGATTTTTCGTTGTTATTGTTGTTGTTGTTGTTGTTTAGGTCGCGGTGGTGATTTTGTCAGTATGAGAGGTCATCCAACATAAAAAATCATTAGTTGATCAGCTGGAACAGTTGATTCCACATTCAAAATGTCTCTGAACAATGGATTCTCAATGACAAACACAAAACGAATTTCCTGCAATAAAGGAGACCGCTCATTAATTTCTTTACTGGAAATATTTGAGTTATTTCTTTAAAATATGAAAGCTGGGTAAATAGTATGAAGCCCACCTAAGAAAACATTTGCCGGGGTATAATCTAGGCATGATTGATTTTTTTCAATTTCCTGCTTTACACTTGGGGATTACATGAGAGGTAATTCTTTTTTCCTTTGCGTTTGCAACATGAAAGCCAAAAATACCAGTAGCATACATTTAAAAATAAATATATCCTACAAAGCCGGTTTATCTTTGGTATTCAGCACAGCTACTTAAAAATAGAAAATCTCAGATTTTTCTTTTCCGGCAAGTGTCTTATTTTTTCTCTCCTGTGTCACTTTATCTGACCCCATTCAAAGGACTTCCTACAATAAGGTAAACATTTTTGTATCGAGTTTTGAAATAACGAAAGCAAGTCATTTGCAAAATTCATTGCTACTCCTTATAAGATGCTTTACTTTACTCTCGCGCCATGTCTCCACTTTAAGGCATGAATGGAAATCACCATTTCCCTATCTCGACTCCACTTCGTTCAAGCCGTTACAATAGAATGTGGAATAGTGCGATCATTTTTTTTCAGCCACGATAGCCTTTTTATCACTATTTCCTATCGATTGAAATCACCTTTTTCCAAAATTCTATGAACATTTGCTAGGCATCTTAAATCATCAATAGGGTTATAATTGCTTCAGGAACTTAAATTTGTTCATATTCTCAGTTATTGTTCCTTGATTTGTAATCCACTCCTTGTTTTACATGAAAGACCAAAGCATCATATTAGTTTTTGGTTAAAATTGTCTTAATTTTTTACTAAGAGGTAGATGGTTTCTTCCCAAAGCCAATCTGAGATGCCATATGGCAGTCTAAGCATTTCATTTGATAGCTCAGGAAATCTTAAATGGTCACAATCAAGGGTGTCAAAAGTTATTTTAAAATGGGATTTCTCTTATTCTTATTTTCAAAGTGAAAATTTCGTTCCTTTAAAAGTAATATCAGTACATTCTTGAGTGACTACTCAGATGATAGTTGATAACTTTTTTAAAATTTATTTTTCTTAACTATTTTTTTTTTGTTACCATGAAAGTTAAAATTTTTACAGTAGCATAAGTTAGTTCATTCAAACTTAGTAAGGTATTATCTAAATTCAAGTATTTGTCTGATAGCGTCCTTTCCATATCTTAACAACTCTGGATTTTTTTGTTGATCTTAGCCTTCCGTAATTGTTCTACCCCATCTCAATTAACTCAAGCGCCTCAAAGGTTCCTATTCTGTGCTGACCCACCGCTTCTGGGCTTAGACCATTTTCAATTTTGGATTTAAGAGCTTGTACTACATTTTCCTGTACTGATTTATAAATATTTACCAAATTTACAATAAATACGTCCTCATCCTTCTCAGTTTCTGGTTCCTTTCCTTCCACACTAACATCAAAAGCTACCATGACCTGAATAATCATAACTTTAACTTCAGTTAATTTTTTATTTTTTAGGATATTTCTCCTCATATTTGCAAGTTTATTAGCATCAAGATGTGCTCACGTATCAGGAATACAAACTTTCCAAATATTGAACATTTGTATTCGAGGGTCAGTGCCAGGACCATTCATTGTCGTCTTTTACTTTTTGGTGTCACATGATAGATACTGTCATAGTCTTTTATGTAAACAACTGCATTTAGTCCAGTAACCAATATTTATTGATTTATTGATTGGTAACGAAATCAAGTACTGAATTTTGTGTATAAGTCACTCCAGGCAAAACCCTTAAAACGTTCTCCACTAAAATTAACCAAAAACAAGATACTTGGTTCTGCCACTGAACCCTCGTATTGTGCTATTGGTTTCTGATGGGATTTCAAGAGCCATGTAAAGTGTATACTTAACTTCTTTACACTCATCCTTTGTCCACTTAAGTCTTGGATGGTACATCTGTCAGGTTCTGGTTGGAAATATCCAGGTTAGAATTTCTAGAAAGATTTAAAATAGGAGAGTCAGAACAAGTGGCAGGTACTTCGACTTTGGCTGATTCTGATTTCCTTAGGGTGACTCTCCTTGTTGATACCTCATAATACCTCGTCGTGATGGTGGATGCGGTATTAGTTCGTTCTGGTGTTTATCATACGCAAAAATTAAGGAATCAGTAAAATTAAAAGGAATTTACTAGCGAGTCTATTAAATAGAAGTAGAATTTATTGCAATTCATTAAAAATGCTTTGAAGCATTAACCAGTCTGTACTTTCTCCACTGTCATCAGAATATCAACTTGTTATATTTTTGAGTTGCAGAATGAAATGCAGAGAATAGATCTGGTTTTCAGTTTCTGCTACCAGTTTGATTTAAAAAACCTCATATTTTTGTACAATTAAAATATATAGTGTCAGCTTTTGTTGTTTCAATTCTGTTAATTGCTCTCCAGGGGAATCATGTTGTTATGAAATAGTCAGATAGGTCATACTCTGTTCGTTTTTGCCCTTACTCTTAATTATTTGAGGTATTGTTTAAAGCTACAGTATATTAAACTCATTATTACCATTATTATTATTATTATTATTAATGTTGTTGTTGTTTTTTTTAAAAAAATTGATCAGTGGATTCATGTTCCTGAATTTTGGTAACAACAAGTTTCCTCAAATCTCAAGTACTCGTCGGAGGATTCTGGCAGAGTGTAGTAACACAGTCTTTTGCAATTCTACTATTCTGGTAGCTATTCCAATCTCCTTCAGTCTTTTTGTCAATGCTTTTGGTGTTGTTCGTAGCCCTCAAGTTATGATTTGGATTACTCTCACCTTATTGTTCACAGTTTTTTCAGTTTCCCTATTAAGTCTTGGTATTTCAATATTTTTTCTCTTTCTTTTTCATCAACCCTGGTATCGTACGGAACAGCAAAGTCTGTAATCTGGCATTTGTTGTTTTTCTTTTTCACTATAATCATATTGAATCTTCTGCTTCAACAACATGTCTGATTGTTTTGAAAAGTCCCATAAGATCTTATATCCTTCGTTTTTGCAAACAGCTTGCGGTTCATGTTCATACCATTTTTCTTTCATTTCAATACCGTACTTCCCAAATACCTCCCACTGTATCTTTTTTCCTACCCAATCATCCCTGCGTTTATATTCCTTTTGTGCCATTTTACTTGCCATTTTACTACATTCACTTGAGACGTGATTGATGCTTTCATCTGCTTTGCCACACATCCTACATATACTATCTTCTTGAGTTTCATCAATTTTTGCTTTCACTAAATTTGTTCTCACTGCCATAATGAGGGTTTTGGTTTCTGTCTTCAGGCCTCCCTCTTTCAGCCACAACCATTTATATTTATCTGCCATATCTTCAGTTTGTCTGATGAACTGGCCATCCAAAACTTTCTCTTTCCAGTTGGTTTTTGTTTTGTTTCTTTTCTTAAACGTACTTTCTGTTTCGGCATCCTTATTCTCAGCATCACCTCTAACAGTATCCTCAATGCTCACGAGTCCTCTTCGACCTCCTTTCCTGGGTATGTATTATCTATCAACATTACTCCCCGGGTGGAGCCCCTTGTTTATAGTTAAGAGCTTCCTTGTTCTTTGATTCATCTCGTGAAGTTCGGCCTTTTTCCAGTCGAGGAAAGCAGCGGAGTATCTCAATATAAGAATAATCCACGAATTATCATTTTTGATGATATTTCCCCCATTCAACTGTGTCTCCAGTATCTTTCTCACTTTTCTCTTATAATCACGGCACACTTTCCCTTTCATTCCTTCTACCTTCACTTTATCTGCCTCCAATATACCTAAATACTTGTATCCTACCCCTTCTTTTAGTGATTTTATAACTGTATCATCTTGCTTTTTTTCCCCACCGTATTTGATCCTTTTCTGTCTCTTCATTGCCAATGTTGAAATGTCCTTGCTAAACAATCTGATTGTCTGTCTAAGTGAATTAATTTCTTTCTCGCTCTTTCCATAAAATTTAAGATCGTCCATGTAAAGGAAGTGATTGATCTGTTCTCTCTTTGTTGCAAAGTCATACCCAGGGCTTTGTCTTTTTCAATACATTGGTTAGGGGAATGAGTGTTACAACAACTAAAAGGGGTGACAAGGCATCTCCCTGAAATATACGTCTTTTAATCTTAACCTCTCCTAGTGATCCATTACCACATGTCAGCTCAATCTTCCAACCTTTCATTGTCTTTTCTGGGAAATGCACCAAAGTATTATTTATTCCTATGGTTAGCAAACACTCCAAAATCCAGGAATGTGGCACCATATTAAATGCTTTCATATAGTCAATCCATCCTATTTCCAAGTTCTTTTTCCTTATTCTAACCTCTCTGAGTATCATTCTGTCCATGTACAATTGATCTGCCGTTCCTCTGCTCTTCCTTTTGCATCCCTTTTTTGGCTCAGGCAGAATCTGGTTCCTTTCCAGAAACGAGGAAATTTCATCAGATAACAATGCGTTAGTAACTTCCATCAAAGAAGTAAACATGTGATGGGACGGTAGTTACTTGCATTATTCCCCTTTGCCTCGTCTTTCTGTAACAAAACAGTTCAGCCCTTTGTCATCCAAGCTGGTGTCTATCCCCAGAAACTTTGTACATCATCTGGTCCAGACGCCTTCTAATTTGGTACTTTTTAAGAATCATTTTTATTTTCTCTTCTGTGATAATCATTTCAGCTTGTCTTGGCGCAGTATTCATCCTCGTTTTAGAGTCTTCTAACCACTTTGCGTCCTTATTGTACTCAACCTCTGTACTCAACATGTCTGATCAGAACTGCTTTGCTTCATCTCCATGCAGCACTTCACATTTGTCATGCTCTCCTTCAAATTTCAGTTGTTTATAGAATCCACCTTCGTTATTCTTGAATTGTCTATTTTGTTGGTATTGCTTGGTTCTTTGGTTATATCTTGTAATCTTTTGCTTTTTTGCTTTAATTGTTTTTCTCAGCTCCTCTTTTATAAATTGCAATCCTTTCTGCTTGAACCCGTACGTTCTTTGCAATGCAATTGAATCTCTCTTCTTAACTGCTTTCTTGTCAATCAAGACATTTACTTAATCTAGATCTCTGTTAAAATCTTTAACTTGCCCTTCAAGCCTACGTTTCCACCATGGTTCTTTTCTTGTCTATTTATTTTTGCTTTTCATTACAAGCATTTCTGTCACCATTACGGCTCCAAAGTATATCAAATCATTAGTTTCAGCAATGTTGTTTAACTTAACCTTGCCCATTGCACTGTCCACCTTTTTCACTGTTGCATGCAGCCTTCCTATTCCAACGCCTCTCAGTGATTACTTATTCTTACCTATCTCATTTAATTGTTCAACCTAATTCTCCTCTTCATCTTTTACTTCCTCATAAAGTGAGAGAAAACCATTCCTATCAGCAATCATATGATCAACATTTGACACCAGATCAACAACGTGCTCAATTTTACTACCATTTTTGATTCCCTGTTTCACCTGTCAATACGATGCATCCTCGATCGATCGTTTAATTTCTTCAAGCTCATGATTTGATAACCACTGCTTCTTTTTGATTTGATTCTTCTGAACTACTAACCTTTGTTCAGTAACTGGAAACATATCTCTACTAATCCACATACTATGCTTTGTTTTTCTGTAGCCATTACGGCTTGGCACACTGTTATAGTAACACTCCAGAACAATCCTGTTTTCATCCTGTGGCCACTTTCTCCTGATCCTCCTAGCAGTAGTTTGATGACGACCGGGTTCATGCTGCTGCGCTATTAAACACCAACTGAGCGACAGCCTTTCCCCAGTGGTTCAAGTCTCATTCACGCCGTTGTTTCCTATGATTTGATAACTCATATTGCACTTTTTGGATGCGAGTGAGATATAGGTTACACTACCGCCGGTATTTTTTATTGTGACACCATCACTAGGGGGGTTGCCGTCTAGGGATAAGGAGTCCCTTTACCTATGAGACAAACTAATCACCGCCGGATGCCAACATGGTACTTCAAGTTCTTGAAGTAGGCTAAGAAGTACTACACATTGCCAAAAAGGTGACCTGTACGTAGTTGTGGCAAAGGATAACGTCATTCACCCACGTCGAAACTCCACAACCGGATGCAGTTTAATGTCAATACCCAGGACATATTCTTGTTATCATTATTATCTCTTCGATTAACTAACAATACAATTACCATCCTATATATCAAATTGCAAGATAATAATGATAATCATAAAGTCAGCCATTATCACCCAATCCTGCTCACGGTAGCTTATGAGCAATAATTAGAGCATTTTGCTACCCCAAGCAGCCCTGGATAGCTTGAACTACCAGTTTTTGTTAGCTTCACATGAGACACTTCAAGTCAATAGTCCCGATAACACTTTTTTAAATTATTGATTAACTTTCCTAAAGTACTATCTTTTAGATTTCTCTCGATAACGCTTGGAGTTCTTTCTCATTATCGAAATCAAATATTTTTTGAATATCAGCTTTCAGTTATTTCATTCCTCCCCCGAAACATCCAACAACTATTGGAACCACTTTTACATTATAATTTTCGCGTCTTTGACATATCTCAAAACATAATTGTTCGTATTTCTTAATCTTTTCTTCTCGTTTGTTGCGTTTGATTATTTCGTTTGGGCATGCCATATCGACTAGCCAAATTCTTTTCTTCTCTCCGTCTTCTAAGGTAAGATCTGGTCTCCTTGCGGTGCAGTTCGTTCTCACTCGGTGCTCCCAATCCCAATACAGCTTCTTGCGTTCAGTCTCTAACACTTAACCTTTTTCCCATCTCTCGGTGTACCACTTCGTTACTTCTGGAAGTAATTCTTTCTCTATTGCCCATTTGACTGCCAAAACTTTGAGTGCTTTGTTGTGCGGTTTCACGTATTCTGATCCTGCAAGCTTCTCACATCCAGACAGAAGATGCTGTATTGTCTCTCGCTGTTATCCACACAACCTACATTCATCAGTTTCAATGAGCCCTCTTATCTTCTTCAATGCTCTTGAATCTTGAATCCACCAACTGCTCCTGAAAAGTGAATATTGATGTCGTTTTTCTTGGATTTCTATTGTACTTTAACCATACATAATCTTACTTCTCGTATCTCTATTTAATCTTGCTCTGCTAAACGTCTTTTAAGGTTTCTTTTTTGTCCTGAATCTAGCTGCTCTTTCAGCCTTTTCTACGCCTCCTTTCAATCACCAAATCTCTCTTAACAAATTGTTACATGTCCTCGTCAAATGTTGCATCTACAGCCACCCTTCTCACTGCTGCTTCCGTATCTCTCTATAATAAGGAATGCTCTTTATTTATTTCATGTTTCCACGCTACCCTGATCCAATTGTCAGTCGATGTTGCCATATAACATGCTACTCTTATTTTGGTTTCATCATACACGTCTTTTAAACTTTTAAGCCCTCTTCCACCATCACACCCTTTTGCGTGTAATCTCTCATCACTTGTTTGTCTTCCATGGAAACCTCTCCGCTGAATACTTTTCACAATTTTATCTAGTTCATCTAGTTCACCTTTTCCAGGGTTAACTAAATTTATCACGTACCCTGCTACTGGTATTACATGGCAATTTATAGCTTTCATCAAGTTTTGATAATTTTGGTTAAGTCCTACTAGGTGGTCCATCCTCTTTTGAATTGCTTTCTTCACTCTCTCCATTACTTTTTTTACGTCAATTTTATTCGCTTCTTTGCACCCAAGAAACTTATAGATTTCTTTTACGTCTGGGTCCAACGTTTCCATCTTTTCTTCCA
The DNA here is from genome assembly GCA_003991215.1 of Morbakka virulenta. Lineage (NCBI taxonomy): Eukaryota > Metazoa > Cnidaria > Cubozoa > Carybdeida > Carukiidae > Morbakka > Morbakka virulenta. Next base: position 1,241,661 of record RDPX01000247.1, read on the forward strand.
ATACTGTTAACCCATCTTTTTTTACCATTTTTATTCAAACATTGAATATGCATATGCTTCTCTTTCACTGGGACAGTGTCACCAGGCAAAAGTTACCTCTCTAGTTGAACCGAATAAAACCTATTTCGGTTTGACCGGAGATGAATTTTAAGCCACTGTATAAAAACCACTTGAAATAGTTCAGCAAGTGAAAGAGACTTGAACTACAAATATTGCACTTTCTGTTTCTGTTTTGACTGTTGTTGTTTTTCTCCTATTTGAATTCTAATGACAATTTCATACCCCCAGTTTTTCAAAGCCTGCTTATACAGCTGCTTACTTTCATTAAATATGTTTTCATCAGAAGAACTACATGACAGTCTCTCTGAGATTGGATGTGGTAACTGTTTTGATAGGGGATGGTTTGATATCGTGTCCACATACAGAAAGTTATCACTTGGTATCTTATATGCGCAGTAAGTCTCATTTGAAAGATCGAAGTGATGTCAAGGATTCGCTTCAAATTATCGACTGGCTCTACATTGAATCCCGGGTCTTTAAACACTTAACGAGATTTTTGCTTGTTTGTTTTTCGTAACAAAATTTAAGTATCATCACGATAACGTCGCGCATTTTTCTCATTAACGATGTGGCGTTTTTATAGGATAAATAGGTATTGAGGTAACAAACATTCGCATCATCGTGTGATTAGATAGTCATGTCAAACGAGCTTTTCGTATCTTGCTTTAATATATATATACTTATATACTATACACATCACTCAGAGCAACACAATTCAGCAAAGAATTATTCTTGCGGTATTGGGATATTAGGTCCTTTTTCTTTGTTTGTAATGTCAATCGTTTATGACATCAAGAGCCCTTGCCAAAGCAACATCATTTACTTCACACAGCACCAAAGAAAAGTAAAAGTATATAATGTCTCTGGTTTTCATTGCTGTAGGCAGTAATATATCCGATGCCCAGGGTGGATCTTCAAATGATAGATGAGGCCAAAAAGACTTAACCTTATTACAAAAGTTGAAGTTTTTCCAAACTGTCCCAGGCATAACTGCATAAACCTAAAAGACGAAAACAAGAAAACCTAATCAAAAATGACATCTGCATTAAATAGTTTTAAGCATTCAAGTTTTAAATCGTCTGTACAGTCCCCTGCTTTTGCATATCATTAGTTATTTCAATTACTATATCAGTCATAAATTTTCTGATGGTATAATAGTTTGGCCTATCAAATATTGATAAATATTACATTTGGTATGACATAAATTGTAAAACTGCATCTGGTAAAGAAAATCAATTGAAGGCGTTCTGCCATCCAGGGCAGTGTAGAGTCACACCCCTCCTTAATTATCAATATTTCTAACCCTACTTTGACACAAGGCTGTAGTACCTGTAATGGTAAAAACATTTGGTAATTGTTCTGGTGGTGTTGGAACACTTAATGGTAGGGGGTGGGGCAGCAGGTAATAGTTTTTTATCATACCAAAGTTGGGGTATTCAGCATTGCTTTGTAACCTTCTAGGTGATGACGTCTTGATAAAGCACTCAGTTTTCTTTGCTGTAAATGGCGAGAGCATCAAGGTACGTCCATTTTAGTAAAAAAGTCTTGCTTTGACATCCTGATAACTAACCTGCAGTTGCAAGCCAACTGTGGGTTATTCGAGTTTAAGCAGTTGTAGGTCAATACGAATGATTGGTGTCTGGACAATTGTATTATCTACATGCCATTATGTCACGACAAGAAGCAACTATGATACAAGCACTGTCTGCAAAACGCATTATCTTGACATAATTAGTGCTGTAACAGATCCTGATGAGTCACCATGGATAAAATAACTACTGGGTGGCTAAAGCTATGCTAACAGTCGTCTCCCTTGAAGGTTTTTCTTTGAAGAAAAAAGACAGCATTTGTTAAATGTGTTATATTGTATGCTATTGAGTTATGAACAATAAAGAAAAGGAACATCACCAGACTGGAATATGAAATGGAATGCAAAGTACAAATTTCCCATCTTGAAAGCTATTTCTATATTTATTTTGCTATGGTGGATTATCATGCCTTGAACCTACTCTTACTTTCATACTAAACTTCATACTACAAAAATACGTTTTGTAGTATTAACTTTTAGTCCATTAGATTTGAACTATTGTTGCTTTTATCAGTTTTGTGTTTGTCGTGTTTTATTTTCATTCCCTTTCACAGCTGAAAAGCTATCTGGTTGCTTGTAAGAAGTACTGGATATTCTCTTTTAGCAACATAGTTGATTGATTGTCTTGATTTTCTGGTCCACCCAGTTTTGCTTCTGTTTGTTTTTCCAATCAAATATAAGCTAATGTCTCTTAATCATGAAAAGCTACTGTGCTCTTTCCCATGCCCCTCTTTAGAAAGTACTAGGAGTTCTTTTGACCACTGACCAGACATTTTCTTTGGTTCTCAAAAGTTGATAGCATTGCATATGCTATATTGAAGCTTGTGAACACTCTTACTTTGTTTCTCTTTGCCTGCATTGTCTTTTGTGTATTATAGTCAGATCACCCAGGAAATGCTACTGGTACCATGCAATCTAGTACTACCTGTTGCAGGGTTGGGTTGTTGTCGACTGAACCACCTTCTCCAACCAGGTTTTCCTAGGTGAGGAGGGAAGCTCAACACCCAGCAGAACGAAAAATATAACCTGTCAAAGGGCAAATAAACCCAGGAAAGGGTCCACGCCCATCTAGCAAACACTTATAAGGGCAGGTGAAGCCTCACGGAACTTTGGTTAGAAATCAAGCCTTGTGATGATGTCATTAATAAAAATACTGGGGAAGGAACACCCTATATCAAGCTAATGTAACATGAAAATGACGAATCTCAACCATTCAGAGCACATTTGATCATCCCTCGGGTTAACAAGAATAGCGTTCCTCTCAGTATGTGGTCGGGTTAAGGTTGAAAAATATGCTTCCACTTATCGTTACAGTCAAGTAACCTCTTCAGGGTGCCCTAAATCCAAAAGGTACCAGACTAAAAAGCATTGCACATTATTCGATCAAAGCGCTCACATTGGTTCTATCAACACCAGAACCATGAAAGACCCTATGAAATTAGCACAATAAATGCTACAATTCCTTAGAAATGATATCACAATTATTCAAGAAACTCATATCACCGGGCACCAAACCACAAGTTATGGCGATTAAGGCTACTGTTTAAAGAAAGGTTTCACACTAATTAATATAAGTTGTCAAAAGGAAGCATTCTTGTTTTAAAATTCTTCTCGGATCAGATATGAACGTAACCAACGATTACGTCTCTGATGGGTCTTGGTAACATATGAGCACCACCAACAACAATCTTGAGACAAATGACAATGAGACGTGACCTCCCATCTAATCGGAAAACTCGACCTAAATAATTTGAATTCCTTATTCGATTAAAACCCACATCACATTCTCAAACAGGATTGTTTTTGAAACAGACTATAATTTATGTAGCATTGTCGTGTGATTTTCAATTAAAAGCTGAAAGAAAATTGCTTTTTCCTTGTTCACAATGACGCATAAGATCATACCTTGAAATAAACTCTTTAAAAGGAGGCCACAAAATATAAGATCAATTTTCAAAAACGTTAAACGAGCTTCTACACCTTCACCCTATTATAAACGACGTAAATATGTTTGAGAGCTCAGTTACAGAATCTATTAAGAAGGCTAGTGAGGAAAAAAACTCAATAACAAGCAATTTGTTAAAATAATTTCCATGGACTAACGGAATTTGAACCAATGCTACAAAAATACCGAGAATGTACAGGTCCATAACATCTCAAAGAACTAAATAATTTTATGGGAAATATGCATAAAAAAACTAAAAAGTGAGATTTTTTCAGATCCAGCAAAGAACAAATTGTGCAAATGAGTCAAGCAGGATAGACGAAGAATTTAAATTAAGTAAAAATTACAGAGTGAGAAAAACCCCACTAAATACCTCGTGTCGACGGTTAAATCAATAATCGTTTTTATGGACCATTTAGTGTAAAAGACATCAATGCACAACCTGAGGTGGCGAATCTTGAAAAGTATGCACACGTTTTACTATCTAATGGTTTGGTAGTAAACATTAATATTCCTGAGATTACTGAAATACAAAAAATACTGGGAGAGCTTCAAAATGGAAAAGGCCAGGGGCCAAGCTCACTATGTGGGGAACACTTTAAATACAATAGATGTAACATATTTATTGTTTATCTGATGATTTTATTAACAGATATTTGGACAACTTTCGTCATAAAATGTCCCAAAAGTAAAGCTGAAAATTAAAGAAGAATTTTAATCATGTTAAAAAATACTGGCGTCGTTAATAAAATCTAGATTTAGAAATGTTAATAAGAAAATTATCAATTACTTAGTTTATATTCGGAGGTAATCGATCTACAACAGATGTCATTTTCATTTTGCAAAACGCAATACATTTATCACGTAAAAGTGCTCTATACAGGAACCTAAGGACCAATAAGAAGCTCAAAACAATTCTCCGAAGTATTTTCCGGTAATAGGCAGGGCAGTATTGAATCACCCATAATCTTTAATATTCCTGGCTTTTGTTTCACGATGTGCTGAACATTAGATACTGGAACAATTCCAGAATACCGGACTTCGTTACTCTTATCTGACTCCTGGGCATTATTCTAACACGACAGCAGCGCAATGTTTATGGTCATTCCGGCGTGCAACGTTTCATAATTATATTTTATGCTAATTTTGTAGTTCTTTTACTTAATATTGAGCAACCCCCTCGAAAATAGTAAAAATGTAATTTTCAACAGTCACAAGATACGAGTTAAGAATCTTAATCAATAAACCATGGCTTTCAACATGCATGAGGAAGTTAGATCTAAACCATCTTATTCTTCGTTAGGTACCATATCTTGACGTAGACAACCATGGCTCTCCATTCTATTCTTCGCCTTATGATTTCTAAATTCGAGCAGTTGTTCAGTTTTGCTAGTTTAGTCACATACATGAGCATACTTCTTCCTCTACTACTCCAGTAATAGCTAAATATTCGAATCCTCTTTCCTAACAATATGTCCAAAGAACTCAAACTGCCTTCGTCTTACAGTTTTTTGAATGTTACATCTAATCTTTAATCTTCTCAGTCCCTCTTCGTTGGTTATCAAATCTGGCCATGATATTTTGAGAACACGTCTGTAAAACCTCATCTCATCAGCTTCCAGACGGTTAGCCAACTTTTTTGTGATTGTCCAGCTTTCACAAGAATATAGCAATATTGGAATTATGTTACAATTAAAACACGCAGCTTCGTTTTTACTGACAGGGAAGGATTTGTGAGAATATCCCTCATTTAGTAAAAGCATTCTTTGCTAGGCCGATTCTTGTTCGCATTTGCCGTTAGCCGTGATTATTGAACCAAGATATTTGAAACTATGAACTTGTTTGATTAAGTCTTCACTCATTTCAATACCAGATGTACCAGGTAAAATCTTCTTATATTTAAATATCTTGGGCAAATAATCATGAACACTGATAAAAAAACCTTCCTATTACCTAAATTTTCCGCATTTTGTTCGCTTTTCAAATATGAAATGCGGCCTGATATCTATTAACTGATGGAAAGAAACTGATATACACTCAAACGAGAATCCTTAAAACATGTGTATGCAGTTGGCTGTTATTAGTGTTTTAACTTGGGAAAAACAAACTGAGAAAAATAGTACCTGTTTGGTGTACGTTCTTCGAAAGAAAGATCAAAAGTGGATTTAAACGCAACATTTTCCCTACTGGATACTCCAAAGATTTCAAAAAATCTAAGTAATCCACAGTTATCAGTTGAGAATAGCTAAGTCCTTAAGTATTGCTGATCTCTACAAAAAGCAACATCTTTAATACAATGAGCATGTAAGTTGCCTAGAAAATGATTCTCTAAAAAATCATTACTTTTCTCAATGAATCTCAAAAACTACGCACTTACAGTAACTGATGGTTAGAATCTGAAAATGAAATACACAAATATAACACACAATGCAAAATAAAACTGAGTTTATGTCTCTATAAAGTAAAACATTTCTGTAAAGACACTTTAAGGGTACAACGTAACTAGTCTGTCTGTGTTGGTGCTCTGTCATTTCATGAGGTTGGCGATCATGGCTTTCCAATATTTTCTGTCTTTTGTGGCTTTCAGCAGTTCTACTTCTGTAGTCTCGGCTACCCTCCCCGCCGACGCCTCCTTCTTCATCCAAGTGCTTACGCTACGTAAGAATGTTGTTCTCTGACGCCCTCTACTTCTGCTTTCCTTTGATCGGTAAGGTTGCCCACGTACGACAGGTGGCACTGGACCGTCATCAAGCGACAGTCCGCAACAAGGAGGTTATTAGAATTGGAACTTGGAATATTAGAACGTTATTGCGATCTGGTAAACTTGAAAATGTAACGCAAGAAATGAAAAGGCTTGAAATCAACGTAACTAGTAAAGAACTAAAATGATAATGAAGTATGGGCTTTTAAAGCGTCTTATTCACGAAGAAGGTGCAGCAGAATATGTGTATTACGAGGAATATTAAAGTTAATACTAAAATTTCATGACATTAGGGATGTTCATAACTATTTCTTACACTGCAAACCTCAGCCAAAAATATTGATCAACTCATCCTTTTTTGCTGCTCCCGGATTTGAAGTATCACCACTACAAATCCGTCTCCTGCAAAATAGACAGCCTTTTACATCCTTTCTGCTAAAGTTGCTCTCTATCAAATCTGCTAAGATGCCGTCATGCTATCTTTCTTTGAACCTTCTTCCCTTTTTAATTTTTGGCAATGGCATACTCGTTATTCCCTAACCCATGCAATTATTTTCTCACTTTTCCAAATGCCCATACTGTTGAGGATTTGCCTCAGTGTCAGTGAAAATTTAATAAACTGGTTTGCTTCTATTAACACATTATTTCATATCATACTTCTTGAAAATCACAGGGACCAGAAAATAATCGACATCCCAGATACATACATCGGGACCTGTTATCAGATTTCCTCTCTACTTTCCATACAACATTTCTATAGTATTGGAAGATAATTCACCTTTTATTTATGTTGTGTTCTTGTTCCCTTTATGCGCAATCCTGTTTTGTTTTTAAGGCTATATCCGGAATACTGATATACAAATGATCTTATGAGAGGTGACGACGAGGATGAGATTGAACTTGGCATAAGTAGATTAATACAAACACTGAAGCACTTTAAAAATATTGACTTAACACTGGCATATATGAGAAAGTGACTTGCTCTAAAATAGAGAGGTTTTGATCGTCTATTTGTCAAACTGATGGTGTATAAGAGAAAAAAAGTATTATTACATTACGTATTACAATCAATCACCAGCAGAGGTAACGCAGATAAGAAGCACCTTATATATTTATTGTGTTACAGTTGTGTGTAGTTGTCATTAAATCACTATCACGTTGTTGCGTGTTGTCACGTTTTGGTATAAAGTCGTTGAAACTACAGTGCACCACGTGGAAAAAATTTGAAGCAACACCACAATACTTATTCCAAACAGCATCAGCAGCGAATATAAAGGTGAGAAGTACTTCACCTGAATTGTTGAAATTCTATGAAAACCAATACATACTGAGCCCAGATAAGGCCAACAGCTGTTTTTTTTATCTTGATCAGCATCCGGTGAGCACCGATTTGTTCTTTGATCTTGATCAGCACCCAGAAGACACTCTTAAACCTCTTGAAGGGTAGTTACAGACATTGCAATTGCAATATGGCGTATGGTACCCAAATCTACCAACGGTATCTTCGGGCAATGCGGTAAAGCAATGGAAAAATGCACATATGACTAAACAAATGATCAATTCAAAACCAAATCTCGTACAGAATGACGAAATCTGAATGGTCTTGCAATAAAAAAGGTCGTGAAGTTCTTTATTTATGTATTATTTGAATTGGTGTTCACCGGGATCTGTTAAAATGAAGAAATATTACAAACCTACTGACAATTTGCCTTGAAAGAAGTTTTATCTTTGAACACTAACCTAAACCAATGAGGAAGCTTGCCTTGGATTCTGCAAAAGAGGAGAAGCAAATGGTACAACACTGCAACTGTGAATGTGAAGCAACAGCTTTTGTGGTAAAGATCATGTCATTAGTGACCAAATCAAAGTTTGTACCAGCGACATCGCTAGAAGTGAAGTACTTGGGAAGTTATGGAATCTCGTTACACTTGGAAAGGAGGGTATGGAAAATGAAATGGGAAACACTGCAAAAAGTGACGCAGAAATTAGTGAAGGAAGTGTAAAAAAAAGTTAGGAAAGTAATCACATCCTCTACACATAATTGAGTTGACTCCAACTCCCTCGCCACAGACTGCACAAGGATATCTTCCAGTTATGATTACCTCTCCTCTTTTTCCAATTATCATCAACTTGGTCTTAATATTAACCTTCATTTCTCTTTTTTCCTTTGCATTTCTTTAGTCAATGAACATCTCTATTGCCTGCATCTTACTTTCTGCTATCAGGGCTAAATCATCAGCATACAATAGCTTCCAGGGGGCTCCTCTTCTACATTTCTTTGTTGCCTCCTCCATTACTAGTATGAATAGTAAGGGGCTCAGCAAATTCTTTTAACTCCTCTCCTGCTGGTTTTATCTGTTATCTTGATCCATTATTTAGTGCCATCAGTTGATCTACAAGTCTCTCTGGTACTTCTTGCCTTTGCAGGACCCATGTGATTACTCTCTCTGGAACCATGTCAAATGCCTTTTCCAAATCAACAAATATGTCATAAAGATTCTTTTTCTTCTCTTTATACTTCTCCTGGAGCTCCCTTACTAAAAAATGGCTTCTGTAGTTGACTTCTCTGCTCTGTAGCTATATTGGTTCTCATCGATGTTAACAATCTTTCTCAATTTTCTATCTAAAACATTCTTGTATATTTACATTAGGTGTTCAAGTAATCAGAGTCCATAATGTTTTACGCACTCCAGGGCATTGCCTTTACCTTTGCAGAGAGCCACTGTGTAGCTGCCTTTCCATAGTTCTGGGCATGTATTATTTTCATACATATGCTTGAATATCTTCATCAGTTCATCCACTCCAGTGCTATTTGCCAATTTTATCATTTTGCTATTGACATCTGATGGTCCCAGTGCCTTGCCACACTTCATGCTTTTCACCACTTCTTCAATTTCCTCTCTAATGTAAAACTCTATTGGCCCCTCTACTGGTGGAGCATGCTCTATGTCATTTTCATTTTCAACATTTGACAACTCTGAGAAATAACTCCTCCATCTCTCACTCACTTCTTCCTGTTTGATTAATATATTCCCATTCATGTCTTTTATGAAGTTGGTTCCAGCAACATCCTTCTTATCCTTTGTCATCTGTGTAGTAACTCTGAACATCTTGTTTTTTCCCTCTGTTGTTGTTAGTTCTGCTGACCATTCTGCCCAGGTCATTGCTTTGGCTCTTGCTACTGCTCTCTTGGCCTCTCTATTCTCTTCTCTGTACTGTTCCTTGTCCGTTTAAGACCTTGTTTGTTGCCAGACTTTATAGGCAAATTTCTTCCTTTTTATGGCCTCTTGTACATCTTCACACCACCACCAAGTTTCTCTTTCCCTGCCTCTACTACCTGTTGTCGATCCACACACATCCTCACAAGCTTCTTTGGTGTTACTCTCTAACTGGTCTATCAGTGTGTTGCTCCATGTCATTTTCTCTCATATTTTCTCTTCATAATTCCTTCACAATTGTTCATCCTTTAATTTCCACAATTTAATGCATTTTACTAGTCTTCTTTTAGGTTTCTTCAAATCTCTGATGAAAATTACAGCACAGACATTCATATGTTGTGTAAGACATGATTCTCCAGGAGCTGCATAGCAGTCAATCACAGTCATTTTTCTTCTCTTCTTCATCATAATCAAGTTCAACTGTGTTTCCACATTTCCACTTTTATAAGCAATTCGCTTCTCTTTTGACTTCTTGAAATATGTATGGAGCATTCTCAAGTTATGATTCTTACAACATTCTTACAGGTCCAGTACAGTCTCTCCTTCTGCATTTCTTTCACCAAAACCATATCATACAAGTATCTCTTCAAAACCACTTCTATCTGTGTCAATATGCCCATTCACATCACCACAAACCAACAGATGGTCAGTAAATGACCAATTTCATCTTCCAACTTCTCACAGAAATCTGCCTTATCTTGTTCACTCCTTCCTGCTTGTGGTGCATATAGTGAGAAGATATGACATATGGTCTTTCCAAAAATGACCTTAAACTTCATGAATCTCTCAGAATATTTCACAACTTCCTGCACATTCTCTGCTAATTCTATTCTTGCCATTATGCCCACACCACAGAGTCCATCTTCCTGGCCACTGTACCAAAACTTGAACTTCTATTCATTTGGCCCAAAGGTGGTGCAACTCTTGTTCCTGTAGCATGTTTCCTGTACACAGCAGATGTCCATGCTTCTCCGGCTTAACATCTCAACAACCTCTCTCCTTCTCTTTGTCTGCACAATTGTTCTGCCTGGGGATTCTTGATTCACCCATCCATTTAAGGGCTGCCTGGGACTGGCAGCAATTCCATTTTGAGACATCTATCCATTATTTTGGAGCATTATTTTGTTTTTTTTATACACTGGATGCCCTACCTGATGTGCAACCCTACCCATTTATCCAGGCTTAGGACAGGCACTGAGTTGAGCTGGCTTGCTCCCCCAGTGGCTGGGTTTTATAATAATAAAAAAAAGGAGTTATTTGCAAAAGAAGTAGTTATACTTGCCTTAGATGTAAATAGATTTGGGTCAGTATTTATACTTTGGAAAGCTAAAAAATTAATATCCAAAGAATTAATCATGGTTGATGCATCATATAGCAGTGAATAGTGTAAGATGCAGCTTTGAGGCTAAGGCATTGGCTAGCCAAAATAAACCACTGGTAGGCCATAGTGAAATGTGCATACCAATCTTCTTTGATCATTGACCACTGTAATTGTTTCGGTTCTCAACTAATTGTAGTCTTAGAAACCATAGAAATACTTTATCATATAATAAATGAAAACAAACTGGTTGAAATAATACCTTACAAAATTTGTCCAGAGCATTCATATGACAAGTAAATTTCATTGCTTTTCTTTCAACATTTAAAATCTATTTGTCATCTTACTTGTGTGATCATATTATATTGCTAGCTAGACACCATCTTTTTGTTTTCAATGTTACTCATTTGTACTTCATACTTCATTTATATCATACTGGTCATGTAAGATGTATAATAATGTCATTGAATTCAGAGTAAGTTACTAACCATAACAAATGCTTTAACAGAATCAGGATAAACTCAAAATTGAGAATTATCATACATGTTTTATGTTTGATTCTAAGATTACACAGTGGTAGGGGTGATTCCTGAATTTATTTTTACAATGTCAAAACCTGTGTTACTGGTGTGTGGTACATCCACCATAATGGATAAAGTCCATCTTGATCATAGAATTAGGGGATGAGATAGTCTGTTGTGGATGTATAGATAGCTAGTCACTCCAATTTGTACTTGAAAGCCTCTGTCAATTGAGACAGGGTATAGTGGCTGCAGTTTGTATGTCATTTGTGCCCTGCTGTTTTACAATCTTTTCAAAATGGTTGTCCTAGAAAAAACTTTTGAAATAAGAATAATATGTGCATGGTTCTGAATATTTATTGGGTTAATCTAGACATGAGGTGTTTCATTTTTTAAAAAATGTTTTTTGAACCAACATGAGTTTTCAGAAGAAACTTTAAGGCATTGTCAATGAAATCAAATATAACCAAGTAGGGTGTTTGACATGGTTTTAATCACTCTGAAATTATCAACTGTGAAAAAGTTTCAGTTAATTTACAATGTCTCTGATTGTAAATTATTGAAAAAAATAAGAACTAGCAAACACAAATATGAAAAACACAAATTTTCTTCCTTACCTTATTTCTTCCTCTGATCTTTTCTGACTTTTCAAACTTAGTTAGGGAAATAGTTTTATTTAAGAAAGTCATTTCATCAGCTCCCATTAGGTTATATACCTTCAAAATTGATCTTGAAAATTCTTTTCTTGGTATCTGCAACAAAAAACTTGGAGCTGGGTAAGTTTTCCAAAATACAATATGGGTGTTGTCTTGAAATGGTAAGCCAGAAACATTATTTGTGTTAATTAGTGTGTTCAAATGCAAAAGACTTGGCACAATACCACCTTGGTGAACCAAACCAAACAAAAATCCTAGAACTAGATTAAAAAATAGCCACATTGTTGTAAAACATATACATGTATGACGTGCCAGATTAGGAATGACTGACCCTGTTACTATCAATAGTGGTGCCATAACTGGAAGCAAAAATCTTGGTTCCTGATGTGGCACCAATGACAAGAAGAATATCCCAGTAAAAGTGGTAGCTACAAGATGAAATAAAACACTTTGATGTTTCTTTTTTGATGAAAATTTATTCCAGTTAATTGTTTTAAGTATCTTGGACATTGTAATATTAAATGCTGACCTTAAAAAAAGAACATATGCTGGTCCAAATAGAATAAATAGGTTGCAAATAAAATGTAGATACTTTGGATGAAGACCATGCTTTCTTAAATTATTGCCGTTGATATTATAGTGAACAAAGTTAAACAAAGTGAACACAGGATGTCTCAAATCTCTGTGATAAAAAACCGTATCCAAAATAACAAGAAATAGTGCAGTGATCATAATACCCAATATTAATGCAGTCCATTGATACAAGAATCTACCAATTTGTTTACTGTTCTTTATGACGCATCTTACACTTGAGCCCAATACTACTAAAACTGGGTAAAATGAAAAAAACAAAAATGTTGGTCTGGTAAATATTCCAACTGCCAAGGTAGTCCCTATATTTAAGTGGGCAATCCAAAAAGTATTCGTTTTATTTTTATTACACCACAAATATGAGACAAAGTACAGAAGTGTAATCATCAGTAAGCTTTCCATACTGTTAGAAAAGTTAAGCGGGAACATTATCAATGTAATATAAGAGGTTCTCCAAAGAAAAAGAATAACATTACAGTTATATGTGTTCATTTTTAAAAACTCCGTTGTTATTTTCCACAGTAACAAATCACTGACGTTCATAATCAGTGCATTAACAATCCTAGGTAACATCAATACCACCATAGGAGGAAAGTTTACTATAAAATATTCTTCGATGCGTCTTAAAATGAGAAATGGTAACCCTGAAACTAAAAATGGGAAAACAATACTTCTGATTTGGTAAGGTCCTCTCCATTCCCATGAGTAAGTAGTGTTGTACCCGAGAAATTTTCCTGCCATCACCTCTGAAGACTGAAAAAACTGATCAGGATGTACATATCCACCAAGTGGCATGGCACAACAAAGATATCTAAACAAGAGTAAAACATTATTCCATGTAGATAACTCCATTTTAAAACTTCTCCAAAAAAATCTATAGCCATAGGAACACGTACATATCTCTAGCTTTCAGGTTCTGTTGCAAATTCCAGGAGCTGAACACTGTGTTGTGTCCAATAAAATCCTTTTTTTATCAGTACAAATATAAGTGGATGCTGAGTTTTCTTTGTACCAATAACCGAAGATTCTAAATAATAAATAGGTGTACCTCTGTGTGTGTGTTGTGGATTACATCACTTATTGTCATTCTGCCCTTACCACAGTTATGAATAAATGTTAGATTAAAGACTGAAAAGACAGGACAAATTTGCCAACATGTGGATTCGTCACTTCCACAACCGCCTAATAGATACCAGTTACATTTAACTATGAACAGCCTGAAAACAGTAAACCAGTGAAAACGAGCACCATCTTGTTTATGAATCTTAATTGACCGCTTTAAAACTGTCCAACTCAATGATGGTATAAATAGCCCCCAAATTCAGTTGCTGGTAAACAAAGAACACAGTCCGCTTTGGCGACTTCGACAAGTGCCATGTTTTTTTTCATGCAGCAAATAGAAAGAGCTATTCAAAATCCTTGCGAGAAATACAGAGAGGAAATTCTAGAAAAATATGCAACAGAGATGCAAGACCACGGTGAGCTTATGCCAAGGCAAATGAAATGCTTCGATGGCAAAGCTTTCCATGGGGATATTCAACAACAGGGTTGTGCACATGACAAGATTGTAACTGAAGAAAGTGGAGCCTTGCATTCAGTTGACTTAAGTTCAAACGATAATGCTGATCAAATCACAGAATTCAGTTCTCGTGAAAGCCATGAGAAAGCAGCGGGGAAAACAGCTGTTAACTCAGCCTCGAGAACCTTTAGGGTTATGCAGTGGAATATTCTTGCGGATGGTAAGTTAAAGAATAAATAACATTGCTTTTTAGTCTCCCTTGCCTTCGCATATATATATATCACTTTCTCCCCATTTTTGCAGTCTGTATTTTGAGAGGTCTTCTGTCTCTAATTCTATTTGCTGGTAAACAATCTTAAGAGCTGGTAACAAAAGTCATCGGATGCCCAAAGAATACACTCATTCTGGGTTCTTACAAGAATGGAACAAGAATCTCACAGGCTAAGAATGAGTTATACCATGTTACTCCTAGATAAATCCACATTTTATACAGAATTAAGAACTCAAGTGGTACAAAAAAATTGAAAATGGATAGAATTTGGCAACATGGCTTTATCAAATACAGAAAAGGGTTGACTCCCAAAAACATTCCACCGGGCCTAAGCTGCAATGCGGGTGGAAAACTGGGCCAAAGTGGGCCACAAAATCTAAGAGGAGTAGGAAGAGCATTGGACATAACCTTGATAACCTACCCCAGATTGTGTTCACAGCACTGTGATGGGTGACAGATGTTTAACTGCTAATAAGATTGTAAATAGTAAAGACATCTCCCTCAGAATGAAATAAGAACATTCTTCATAATGGGCATGGCATGTTGAAGGTTTCCATTTGGTAGATGCCACATTTATTGGTGTCTGATCAAAAGCATCTCATTATTATTATTTTTATTATTATTATTTTTATTATTATTATTATTATCTTCATTTTGCATTTTGCACAGGCTGTTCGTTTTGCCAAATAACATCTCTTGGGTGAGCCACAACTAGCAGCCAGTGGCCAAGAGGTTTCTTTCACCTTTTTTTGTACCATCCCAACACCTACTTTAATATCTGGTTTTTCCATCCATCCATTGAAGTCTTAGCTTCTGCATCCCATCCTATTACCTCTAGTACAACTAGCGCTTTTCTCAACGACCAGAGCCTTATCAATTCCCTCTTTAGGTTTTGGTATTTTTCAACTTTTTCATTTTCTTTATCATGCACCCTATTATCTTCTGGAACTGTAACATCAATGATTATGCATGACATCTTTTCTCCACCAATACCAAATCAGGTCTCCTAGACTTGATTACGTTGTTGCACTGGATATTCATGTACCACAATAATTTCATTTTATTGTTTTCTACTACTCCCTGCAAAACGCATGTCAAGTCCATGCGTTTTGCACAACTTCCTATGAATTGGCTTGGCAATATTGTCATGCCTTCTTTTGTACTCCCACCAGACTAGTTTTTACACTCGCATATAACTGTTATACGGTCTCCCCCTTTTCCAAGCACATCCTACAAAGTGGATTTCCACTAGTTTTGTTTATCTTGTGCTTGACATAGTTTGTCCTTAATGCTTGTTTTTGGGCAAGGAATATTAGTGCCTCTGTTTGCACCTTAAGATCGCTTTGTACAACCCATTTCCAAGATAATCCTTTATCTATTTCATCATTCACTTCATGGTTAAACAGCCCATACATTCTTTTATCTTGCCATTTCATTTTGGCCTTGTTTTGGTTACTCCTTTTTAATTCTTCCTTCCCCATCAGGTTTCCAATCTCAATGATACCAATTTTCCTTTACACGTTTTAGAAGCTCTTCTTTTGAATCCCACACATACAATCCCAAATTGTTCTCCTCACTTCGCACACAATTTTCAATGCTAATCAAACCTCTTTCACCATCTCTTTATTTCACATACAGTCAATCAACATCACTTTTTGGATGAAAAGTACCATACATAGTTAAAGTCTTTCGTGTTGTTCTGTCAATATTTTTCAATTCCTCTACTTTCAACTCAATAATTCCAGCTTCCATATCTCAGGAGTGCAATGGCCCATGTGTTGATTGCTTTTATCTTATTTTTGCCATTAAGTTTGGATTTCAGCACTAGTCTTAACCTTCTCTTATATTCAGTAATCACTTTGTCCTTCATTTCCTGTTATTTTATCTCATTCAGTTCAAGGATACCAAGGTAAGTATATGCCTTTTCATCTGTTTCTCTCATTACCTCTTCATTCGGTTGACGGATTCCTTCAAAAATAATCATTTTCCCCCTCTTTGGAACAACCACTGCACACTTCTTTAAACTGAATTCCATACTGATGTCCTCACTAAATTGATACACTGTTTGCACCTGGCTATCTATTTGGTTTTCATTCTTCCCAAAGGTCATCCATATTAAGTAAATGGTTTAGTTTGTATTTACTTTGACCCCATTCATAGGATGCCTTTACTTTTTGTAAGAGTAGGGAGAGTGGGATCATACACAAGACCAAAATCAACAGAGAAAGGCTATGTCCTTGGAATATGCCTCTGTTCACATCCAACTCACATAGATCGGATCAATTGGAAGTCAAGAGAAGTTTCCATCCCTTCATACTTAATTCAATAAAACTCCTGATGTTTCCAGCAATACCACATATCTCAAGACACTCTAAGATCCAGCTATGGGGGACAAAATCATAGGCTTTCTTATAATCAATCCATGGCATAGCTAGATTTGTCTTTATTTTCTTACAATCTTTAAGTATCGCCTTATCAATCAATAGTTGGTCTTTAGTCCCTCTACTTTTTGTCTTGCACCCTTTTTGTTCCTCTTGGAGTAAGTTCTCACTTTCTAGAAAGCAGTACATCTCCTCTGATATTATACCAGTCATTAGCTTCCACATGATTGGTAAGCAAGTAATTGGTCTAAAATTATCAACTGCATTTCTCTTGGCTGCATATTTTTGACACTGCACAATTCTCCCATATGTCATCCAAGTCAGTATATCCTTCTTTCCATTCAATTGAAATGCTATTCTGCCATGCAACTTATTGAGTTTCTTTATCCAAAAACCTTGCACCACATTGTGTCCTGGTGCTTTCCAGTTGGGCATCTTTTTGCATTGGTTATTGACTTTGTTCTCATCAATCAATATATTTCTCTGCTTCACATTCCCCATCTCTCCTTTCATACCTTCAGCCAATTAGCTATCCTATTATGCTCTTTCTTTACACTCCATATCTCACTCCAGAAGGTCTTACTTTCCTCAGCATTTGGGATATGACCATCACTGTTTCCTGTCTGACCATTTAACTGATTATAGACTTCCTTTTGATCAATATCAAACAATCTATTTATCCTGTACTGCTCTATTCTTTGCTTGTATCTTTAGCTATTATTTATTATTATTATTATTATTATTATTATTATTATTATTATTATGTCTTTTCAAATTTTTTATAGAGTGCATAACGTTTGTGACCTACGTAACACCGGGTTATTACTCATAACCTGAGGTATTATGTCGTTCATGTATGTTTTCTAGTTTTCTAGTTTTTCGATTCCTTTACAGAGTTTAAAACTATTTTCTGGATTTCTGGCAATTGAATATTTCCCAGTATTAAATCAACGTATTTTTGAGTTCCTTTCTTCACCATACCAAGGGCTCCTACAATAACCGGTATTATCTTCGTTCTCATGTTCCACATCCGACTGATCTCGATTTCTAAGTCTTTATATTTACCAAGCTTTTCAAACTCCTTGGCAGTGATGTTGTTGTCGGATGGGACACTCATGTCAATCATCTGGCACTGCTTCTTCAATTTAACCTTTATGACAATGTCCGGTCTGTTAGCCTGAATCGTCCGGTCCATTCTTTTTGGGAAATCCCATAATATGGTTACTTGTGGGGTGTCTATTACTGGTAAGGGTTGGTGTTCGTACCATTTTTCAACAATTTCAATTCCATAGTAGCTACACACTTTCCAATTAATATACTGACCTACACGGTTGTGCCTATTAGTATACTCGTTTGGCACTAGGATTTGACAACCTGAAACCAAATGGTCAATCGTCTCGACACTTTTATCACAGAATCTACATTTCGGATTGGCACCATTATGTATAACATTTGCTTCATAGTTTCGGGTTAATAAACTTTGGTCTTGTACAGCTATTATAAATTCCTCAGTTTCCGCTTTGAGACCAGCACTGCTAAGCCACTTATGGGTGTCTGATAAATCTACATCAGGTTTTTGGCTGCATACTGCATACTGTCCATGAAGCGGTTTCATTTTCCAAGTTTCACCAATAGCTTTTTTCCTCTATTCTCTT
>RDPX01000248.1:4360-22815 GCA_003991215.1 Morbakka virulenta
GTTGTAGATTTTGCTGTGCCTTCCGATCGAAATGTGACAGCTAAAGAAGAAGAAAAGGTCACTAAGTATTCTCCCTTGGCCCAACAAATCCGAAAGTTACATAGTGTATGTACCAGCGTTGTCCCAATCGTCGTGGAAAGCTTAGGAGTGGTGACAAAGCGCTTGGAGCGCAGTTTGAAAGAGTTGGGCATCCCTGATGTCTTGGGTGGACTCCAAACATCTACCATCATTGGACTACCAACATATTGAGGAAGGTGCTTAACCTCTAAAGCTACTGGTCGGTAGCCGGGGTTAAGTTTTCTCGTCCGGCAGGTGAATACCATCTCCCTGTGCGGGCTGTCATGCTGGACATGAACTTTGTTTATTATTATTATTATTATTAGGACGTATGTTAAAAGCAATATTTGTAAATATTGAAATACTTATCCTGTATAAAAATTATTTATAATAAAAATAATAATAATAATAATAATAATAATAACAATAATAATAATAATAATAATAACAATAATAATAATAATAATAATAATAACCCTGAACTATTGTTGTTTTATTGATTTTGTTAGTAAAATATTTAATTTTGATTTTGTAGGCAAGCCAATGCAAACTACCTTGATTAGTGAGATTTGTAATTGTATGTGTTCAGATGAAAAAATAAAAAGTTTCCATTATTATTATTATTATTTTCATGTAAAACGCACTGGGTTAGATGGATATACCAGGTATTATTCAATTATCTACGCTCAGCACCTCCCTGGGGTTTAGCGGCGTAGCACTTTCCTCAAAATATGTATACTCTTCAGAAGTGCTGCTGTCTGCACGCTTCCAATGATGTTAGGTATTTCCAGCGACTTGTGGAAACGGTCGAAGTGTTTGGATGTGGTGCCTAAACAATCGACCACAATAGGTACCATTTTAACAGAAACTCAATGGGTCCTTTTTATTTCAAAGGCCAAATCTTGATATTCTTTAACCTTTCAAATTTCTGTTTTAGTAACATTTTGATCGGCTGGGGCAGCGATGTCAATTAGTGTCCAATTGTTTTTGTGCTTATCAATTAACGTGATATCAGGTCGGTTGTGGGGTAGATGTCTGTCTGAAAGATTGTCATATCCCACAAAATTTTGACCTTTTCGTTCTCCGTTGTTGTTAATGGCTGATGATAGTACCATTTGCTGCAGCAATGAACACTGTATTTTTTTCAAAGTCCCCAATGCACTTTGATTGCAACTTTATCGTGTCTCTGCTTACAGGCCTTCTGGGCGAGTTTAGTGCAGCCACCAGCTAAATGTCGTACTGTTTCTGAAGAGTTTCCGCACAATCTGCATTTATCATTGTCGACAGATTTATCTATCCTTACATTTGATACTGTTGGTTCTCAACGCTTGTTCCTGGGCAGGTAGCACCATACCTTCTGTTTCCTTCTTCAAGAAACCATTCCTCAGCCATCTCCACGATTCTGTGTCAGCAAGATCTTTAATTTCATCGAAAAGCTATCCATGAAGGGGTTTGTCCTTCCAGTCCCTAGTCATCTTTTTATACTAAGAGCGTTTATTTTCATTTTTTAAATTCTGTTTCTTTAAGAGCTCCCTTTCTCACGGCTTCTTTCAGCATCCATTCATCACTGCCATTGATGTAAATAAACAGTGACCTTCTTTCTTAATTCACACATTCTTCAACACTGATTAGACCACCACCACCTTCTTTCCTTGGCATACACAGCGACGCAACATTACCTCGGGTGTGCAATGCTCTATTCATTGGCATGATCTTCCTTGTCATTCTATCAAGCTTGAGTAACTATTTCTTATCCCAGTCTACTATGCCTCCTCCATATCGAATTATGCCTATAGCCCAGGAATTAATTGCCTGAATCAGGTTCCCACCATTCTATTTAGTCCTACACAACAACACAACTTTTTAATCCTAACTTTGTACTCAGATGTTATTCTCTCCTTCACTCTTTGGTCAAGGTCCTGATCAAGCTGCAAGATCCCAAGATATTTGTATCCGTTTGGATCTGCCTCGTCAATTCGATCTCCTTCTAGATCAATCCCTGTACCATTAACCTTCCTCCACCTTTTCAATTCCAGCACAGCAAATTTACTTAGTCCAAAAGACATCCTTACGTCATCAGAAAAAATCCTAACTGTGTTAACAAGGGAATGCACTTGTTCTTTATTACTTGCATAAAGCTTCAAGTCATCCATAAATAGTAGGTGATTAATCATCCTAAAGGTCATGCTCATTTTGTAGCCAGCCCTAACTTTTCGCAAAACAAGCGAAAGGGGAATCATCACAAGAATAAAGAGATGTGGTGACAAGGAATCGCCTTGAAAAATACCCCTGTTAATATTGACCTCATCCAAAACTTCGCCTTCAGAAATAAAAATGGTTTTCCATTTTGACATGCTGTTCTTAACCAAGGTCTGAATATTATTGGCAGTACCCGTCAACTCAAGGCATTTTAGGATCCAGGAATGGGGTACCATGTCATATGCCTTGCGGTAATCTATCCAAGTCATTGAAATATTAGTTAGGAGGCGTCTGCAGTTTCTCAAGATTGCAGTTTATCAAGCAATAATGAGCTAATCCTTGGTTCCTCTGGAATCTTTTCTGCATCCTTTCTGTTCATCCATTAATATGTTCTTTGTTTCAAGGTGCAGGTACAGCTTTTCTGATATCATTCCTGTTATAGTTTCCACATTAATGGCTATCGGACGATAATTTTTTAAATCATTACTTGTGGAGGGGCCTTTCATTATCAAAATGGTTTTCCCTTTAACAAGCCACTCGGGTGTTTCACCAGAATCTAGACAACGTTGTAATTGTTCCGCGTTTCTCCCATGTAAAGAGGTGAGGTTTTTAAACCAGAACCCTTGGACGTTGTCTAGTCCTGGAGCTTTCCAATTGGCCATCTTTCTAACATGTTTCCAAATATCTTTGTCTAAAATGTTGACATCAACCTGTTTTTCAACCCCTTCTAAAGCCTTCTCGACCTTTTTCAGCCATCCTGCATCTTCGTTATGTTCAACTGATGCAGACCAAATATCGCTCAAAAACTTAGTGGACACTCATCCCCGTTGGGCTTTGGGTTAGCTCTGGAACTTGGGCCTTCTAATTCTTCGTAGGATCGCTTTTGATTCGAAGAGAAAAGGACGTCTTGATGAAATTGTGTGATTCGATCATTAAACCGCTTAATCTTAACACTAGCTGAATTGATTTTTTGTTTCAACATCTCGGCAGTATATCTAGTTCCGTTTTCTGAAAGCTTGTATCTTCTTTCAAATTGTGTAGAATCTTTCTATTTAAGTTTCATATTCCCTCTTAAGACCTCGACAATTTTACTCAAATCCTTTCGCAAGGTAACTATGTTACTACGGATTCTTCAGAGTGCTTTATAGTTACCTAGTTTTTCGATTTCTTTATGGAGAAAGTGCTTTTTCGAGAATGTGTGCTGTTGAGTTAAAAACTATTTTCTGGATTTCTGGCAATTGAATATTTCCCGGGATTAAATCGACGTATTTTCATGTTCCTTTCTTCACCATACCAAGGGCTCCTATAATAACCGGTATTATCGTCGTTCTCGTGTTTCACATCCGACTGGCCTCGATTTCTAAGTATATATATTTACCAAGCTTTTCAAACTCTTTGCCAGTGATGTTGTTGTCGGATGGGACACTCATATCAATCATCTGGCACTGCCTGGTCAATTTATTCTTTATGACAATGTCTGGTTTGTTAGCCTGAATCGTTCGGTCCGTTCTTATTGGGAAATCCCATAATTTAGTTACTTGTGGGATGTGTATTATTGGTAAGGGTTGGTGTTCGTACCATTTTTCAACAGTTTCAATTCCATAGTAGCTACACACTTTCTAATGAATATACTGACCTACATGGTTGTGCCTATTAGTATACACGTTTGGCGTTAGGATTTGACCATCTGACACCAAATGGTCAATCGTCTCGACACTTTTATCACAGAATCTATATTTCGGATCGGCACCATTACGTATAACATTTGCTTCGCAGATTCGGGTTAATAAAGTCTGGTCCTGTGCAGCTATTATAAATCCCTCGGTTTCCGCTTTAAGACCAGCACTACTAAGCCACCTATGGGTGTCTTTTAAATCTAAATCAGGTTGTTGGCTGCGTACTGCATACTGTCCATGAAGCGGTTTCATTTTCCAAGTTTCGCCAATTGCCTTTTTTCCTTTTATTTTCGCAAAAGTTTTCAGTTTGTGTGCATTATTACACTATTTTTTAGCATCCAGTCCTCAGTAAGACTCAGGTATCTATGGAGACCAATAGTGGATGTTTTATACGCAAGCTCTAATGGAGTCAGGCCTCTACCTCCTTCCCTTCTTGCTACGTACAAGCGGTTAATGTCAGCTTTGGGGTGGTGCATATTATGCATGGTAAGTCTTTTACGTATTTTGGTGTCCAGTTTTTCTTATTTCACCAAGACTCCAGTCAATTAAGTTGTAACTGTGAGTAATGACCGGGATTGCCAGTGTATTTATGGCCGTAATCCTGTTTTTAGAGTTTAACTCGCTCTTAAGAATAGCCCTAGTCCTTCTAACAAATTCTTTTCTTATTTTTCTTTCATATATGAGTGTTGAATCCCATTAGATTCGTTCAAACCTAGATATTTGTACACTTCCTCCTGATCCAAGTCTTTAATTACTGTTTCCTTATCGAGATGTACATTAACAGATCTAGTTAGTTTACCCTTTTTGAAAGTAGCTTTTGCACGTTTACTTATACCGAAATCCATACCAATATCGTCACTGAACCCTTTTACAATTTTCAAAAGCCCTCCAAAATGTGTACCTCATGCACATAAAGGTAAGACGGAAAACCAAGCACCTTTTCGCTCAGAAAAAAAATGAAGATGCGGATGGAAGTTGATTTGCGGACCCCTTTACTTATTACATTTAAAAAAAACATTATTGCTGCCATTAATGAGGTGGGATAACGACCCACTGTTCTATCAATGCAAAACATATACAATAACGATTTGTCGTTCTGTCCGAAAAAAAAACTGCTCACGATATGTCGTTTCAGTCAAATTACATTCTGTAGCCTGATGTATGTATTGTTTTACCTCTTTATTCAATCGTCGAATAAATGAAAAATCGATATTTCTGTCCTCCCTTTTGGGTTTTTTTTAACGCTCTTGCTGTGTTCTCTTTTCTTCTTATGCTAATTAACTGTTCTTCGGGTTAATTCTGTTGGCTGGGTGTTCTTTTTTGGTGCTCAAATATCCAATGTTTGCCTTCGATTTTGTCCTTTTCACTTGAGATGACGTAATTTGTCCAGATGGATTCGATACTGTATCCATAGCGATATCGCTTTGTTCTGTTGGCATTGAATTCTTATATGCATATTTCAAACATTGCTGTGCGGGTGTCAGTTTTCTGCAGACTGCAGGTGAAATGATTCTGTCGTGACTTCACCCAGCAAAGATATCACGAAATTAAAGTGCAATGTGTTTTTATTCTTTTGGTGTTATCAGATATTGAACTTCTCTATGCATGTAATTACTTAAACATCGTCGGCAGGTCCAGATTTGCTGTAGATTCCCTGTTTTTCTGATGGCTGCTGTTCCTTGAAAATAGCATGTAAATTTTTAGTTTGTTATAAAAGAGAAAATATCAAGTAAATTTATTATTTCTTCTAGTGAAACTGGAGTCCTGTTTGCTTTATATCAAAGTAGCATAATATTCTTCTATTCTGCATCAATAAATGTACAAGGTGAATTATCTTGTTACAATAAAACCCATTGCTTCTTTTGACTATGCGATAATATGCAGTGCTTGACATTCACGGAAAGGCTTATATCTCGCCCATTTGACTAAAGCGTAGTTAGTACGTCAAACAAAGAAGGAGCAAAACTAAAAAATGGGAAAACAAAATAAACCTTTCTTTTTTTAGTTCTGACGTCATTTTTCCCCAGCAATTGGGCCTAAGACGGGGCCGTTCATAGGGGTTTTGTTTTGGCAGTGTGGAATTTCTTAACCGGATGCTCTTCCTGATGCCAAACAAAGGCTTTTTTCTTTTGTAAAGTTCTAAATTCTCCTCGCCCGTTCCAAGAATCGAAAGCGGAACCTCTTGGTTACTGTGAAACTGCATTATCCATTACGCCACCGTTCTTCACGTGAACCACGGAGATACATTGCGAAAAACTCTCTGTTAACAAACGGTTTGTTCTCAAGGGCTTCAGTGGTGTCATTCTCCTATTGGTTTTTATCTCCTTTGGCTGGATTTTGGTAACTAACACTCTTAACCCATGATAACCATTTTAAAAATATGGCCTTCAGAGTCGAATTTCGGATTTCATCCTCTTCTTGAATTTTGTTTACTTGAAACTTACCATCTCTTCTACGTTTTGCTCTTTGGTTCTTCAAAATGTTCTACATTATGCCATATTTTATTCTCATGGGGAAGGCGGAGGGGGATTTTTCTGTGCAACGGAAGTGGAGTGGATGGTAATTAACCTTAGGACTGGCAATTTGGAAGAGGGAGTCAAGTTACAATTCAATCAAACCAAGGTTGGTACAACAGAAAACGTGGCACTTTTGTCTTCTTTTCTAAGTCTGATATGTTTCAGGTCATTATTTTGAACTAACTTGAAAAATGCTAATTGTTATGTTATAGCCATGTGTTAACATTAATGTCTGGTGTCAAGCTGCTTCCCATTTAAAAGTTCAAACATCAATTTAACCATAGTGCAAATCCATTAGGGGTAGGTCTGAGGTCATCAATAGGCTAAGAACCCCTAAAGCTTTCTTAACATCTTTTCAGGAAAAACTGTGATGTTTTTGCTAAGGAAGACTAGTACATCATATTGTGCATCAAAGTCTAGTACAGCTACAATCACAAATGTTATTAGATCCGGGGGTTCTTTAGCTAAATAGACAAAGAAAATTCATCAATCTTCTTCTTTGTCTTTTGGCTATATCCCATTAGGGCAAGAAAGAAAAAAAGAAAATTCTCCAATACACAATAAAAATAGGAATTGGTCGTTAATGCTCCTTACTTCCTAACTAAATATTTTGTACTTCAACTTTACATTTTTACTGATTACCAAATATCTGGTGACAGGTCGGAATATTAAGCTTTACTTACATCTGGAGAAGCTTTACATGCTTTCCACCACGTCTCCCTTATGGCATGTCTCCGTCCAAACTTTAGTGGAGCTGTAAATACTATGATGAAAGCCTTGACTGTGCTAAGAGTATCATTAGCATTTTTGTCAAACAAATTCGAAAATGGTATTCCTGGAGAAGGTCTGAATTTGCTAGTTGCTTTCTTCATTTTCTTGGTCAACAGTACAGTATCTTCTAAAAGAATAAGATTGGTGCAAAATGTTAGGGCATAGATATTAACAGTCATATGCAATTGGTCTCACAACAAATGGAAACAGTATGTCCTACTTTCCTACTTTAAAGGGGAAATTTATATATATATATGCATGTGCGTGTGTGTGTGTATGTTGCTTCTTAGTTTGGTAAGGAAAATGTACATCAAAAAGAAGTAATTAATAAATTACTGCATAATATGATTTCTTTTCAAGCTACAGGACTGTGGTAACTTTCTAGTACAATCACATACTCTAACTGGTTGCATTTAATCTATGGTTTCACAGGTATTCTTAATATATCATCATCATCATCATCATCATCATATTTGGTTTAACGTCCATTTTACATGCTAGCATGTGTTGGACGCTTTCTTGAAATTGACTTCCAAATTATCCTATCCTTCACCAGGTCTCTGCTGACATCTTTTTGTTTGAGATCCATCCTTACCACTTCCTCCCATGTTTTCTTCGGTCTTCCTCTGCCAGTGGTTCCTGTCACCTTGATTGTGTTTCAGATACTGTTTCTACCTCTCCAAGATTTTCTCTGTCCCAAGAAAACTCTGTGTTCAACAATCTCTCATAATAGCACTGCCTGGCATTCTTCTTTTCAAGTTCACTTGTTGCAAGTTCTCCATCATCATTCCTGATACACTTTTCTCTAATGATATCCTGATTAGTCTTGATCATCTGCTTAGCTATCTTCATTCTTCTGGTCATCTCTATGCATTATTTCTGAAAGCCTTCTTTTCTCCGCATCCATCTTTGCTTTGTAGATTGCTTGCCTAGCTGCTCTCTTGGCCTCCAGATACCTTTCTTTGTTCACTAACCCCTTTTTCCATTGACTCCACAGCTTTCTCTTCTCTTTCACATAATTTTCAACCGATGCATTCCACCACCATGTCACTCNCATAATAGCACTTCCAGGCATTCTTCTTTTCAAGTTCACTTGTTGCAAGTTCTCCATCATCATTCCTGATACACTTTTCTCCAATGATATCCTGATTAGTCTTGATCATCTGCTTAGCTATCTTGAATACTTCATTCTTCTGGTCATCTCTACACATTATGTCTGGAAACCTTCTTTTCTCGGCATCCATCTTTGCTTTGTAGATTGCTTGCCTAGCTGCTCTCTTGGCCTCCAGATACCTTTCTTTGTTAACTAACCCCTTTTTCCATTGACTCCACAGCTTTCTCTTCTCTTTCACATAATTTTCAACAGATGCATTCCACCACCATGTCACTCTCGGACGTGGAGGCCCTTTTGTCCAGCCACAGAGTTAGTCTGTGGCTTTCAAAAGTGTATACTTGATCTTCTCCCATTGCTCACCCACACTTCCTAGGTCTTTTCCTGGACTAGCACCCACAATTCCATAATTTAGTTTCCACACTTTTCTCCTTGCGATATACTTTCTTTTCACTTTATATACTTTCTTAATCCTGAAGTCACATATTACTGGCTTATGCTAGGTCATAAATTCTTCACCAGGTATCACTTTTACATCTTGCAAATACTTCCTGTCTTTTCTCTTTAACAAAATGTAGTCCACTTGAGTCATAGCTGCTCCAGACTCATAGGTTACCAGATGGCTATTCCTTTTCTTAAAATAGTATTTGCCACCAACATGTCCATGGCAAGCCCAAACTCTAGAATTCTCTCACCTTCCTTATTTCAGTCACCATATCCATTTCCTCCATGGACTCCCTCAAACCCAGATGCTGTTCTTCCAGCATGGCCATTTAGATCACCTGCAATAGTAACAACTTCTTTCTCTGACGGCTTACCAGTGCCTACAATGAGACTGTCATAGAATTCATCCTTGACTTCTTCACTTAAGCCACATTGTGGTGCATACACTGATATTTCTGTGAAGATTGTCTCACCTATTATTAGTTTAATCAGCATAATTCCATCACTTATGCATTTCACATCAATCACTTTGTCTCTACCTCTCAAACTTCCCATATTCAGACTACAGAGTCTGAAGCTTGCCATCACTTCTTTTGGTTGATGTAGTAGCTTGATAACAGTCTGATTTTGCCTATATCGAACAAAAGTCCTACCGTGCACAAACTTCAAATTAGTTCCAGTCTCGTTTACGCAGATATGCAGGATATTGTTGGATGTCATTTCATGGTATGATGAGGCAGTGTTTTCATGGACTGGATGCCCTTCCTGACACCAACCCATTAAGGTAATGGGGACCAGTGTTGATTGAGACACAATCTCTAGGTGATTGTCATCCAAGGCTGAAGAGCACTTCACTTGCCCGTGAGAGAAAGACTATACCCCGCCAGTCCTCAAACTGGTATTTCATGCTTGAATGAGACCAAGCATTGTCTTTGGGGCATATAAATGGTAACAAATGAAAAAAAGACTAATGAGGTCATAATCTATAAAGAATCTTACATAATAATTAGCCTTGCATTTTAAATGCATAACATGGATATACTAGACCTGTTGTAGAGTTGTGACACCTACCTTTGCTATAATTAAATTTTATGAACTTTGGTTGGAGAAAATATCTGCTGGACTGACCATCTGACATTTCATGTGAATTCCAATTGAAATTAAAATAAAATGTTGAAAACATCATTAAAAAAACCAAAAGGACTGTTGTCATAAGGAATATCATTAGGTACTTTGGTGCCTGTAATGAATCTGCCATGGATAACAGTGGTGAGTCACAACATCCTCATCAGTATCACAATTTCTAAAAATGACAAGAAAATTATAACTTAGGGCAGATTTTTGTGAATCAAATGTGTACAAATTCTAGCACTTATTTGGAACTTATCTGACTTTTCACAATAAAAAAATATGTTGTATTTAAAGCATGCAAATAGATAAGTACATTAATTTAAACTTCTTTCATTTAATTTATTTGCATCTACATTCTGGGGCACTTTCAGACTGTCTGATCATATGCAAATTGGACACCTTCTTCATACAACAAAACTCACTCCCATCACATCCACAATTAAATTTAAGGTCTCCAATGACACCAAACACTGTACTCAAGGCACAAGCAAAATCTGCCTAGAAGGAATGATAGAAGAAAGAAGAAGTAGTGGTAAACAACCAAAATGATGGTGTGACAACATTTGACTGGATGACACCTGATGTCACT
Organism: Morbakka virulenta; assembly: GCA_003991215.1. Taxonomy (NCBI): domain Eukaryota; kingdom Metazoa; phylum Cnidaria; class Cubozoa; order Carybdeida; family Carukiidae; genus Morbakka; species Morbakka virulenta. The sequence goes on from RDPX01000248.1 coordinate 14,855, forward strand.
GAACACTGCAATCAAAGACCAAATTTTATTGAGACAATCTTCCAAAGGTGGAGTAGGCAAATGATGATGACTTTCAGAACACATCAACTTTTACTACATTTTATCTTGGGCTTTTGGGGGGTTTTAGCAGGGTGTCAAAAGAGGTTTTTTAACTTGCCATTTCCACTAAATTTATCCTTTAACCTTCTAAAAGACCACTGCCACTTACAAACACAGCACCTTACGGAAGTGACTTAGTTTTCAGAGCATGTAATCTCAGCTCAGTCTTGTGAGAGATTAGGGGGCCAATATTCCTATCACCTGCTGGTTGTAAACTAATAAATGACAGAAGAAGACCACACACGCACACATCCTGACATTGGATAATGGCCTACCAACTGACCACATACAGAAACTCTCCTTTGACAAACTTCTAGTAGTTAATGGCAGCTCAACATCTCTCCTCCAACAATACTTTTTATCTTTTGCTTGTATTACTCATAGCACTAACACAGTAGCATTGCTAAGTGCCTCCAGCTCCTAGGCAGCCAGACCATGGAGTGCAAGATGTTCCCTTTCCACCCTACTTAAACCCCCTTCTGGTGTACTAAAATGTCATCAATTTAATTGTCAGTCTTTCATGCCACCAATTTATCTAAAAGATAATACTTGTGCATACACTGATATTGCTGTAAAGATCATCTCACCTCTTCTTCTTCCATTTGCTGTTTTCCCTGTAGTCAGGGGTCAGCAGCACATAGTTGTTGGTATCAACGAGACCAACAACTACTTGAGACACAATCTCTAGGTAACTGCCATCCATGGCTGAAGAGCGCTTCACTTGCCCGTGAGAGAAAGACTATACCCCGCCAGTCCTTAAACTGGTATTTCATGCTTGAATGAGACCAAGCATGGTCTTCGGGGCTAAAACAAAAGTGAAAAACAACTTTGTAGTGCATTCAACGCTTTGTGGTGATATATCAGGTCTTCCTATGAGTTTTTATTAAATTTTTATTAAATACAAATTTAAATGTCATTCATGGAAAGCAAAATCTGTATTTTTGCTGTGCTGTGAGGCTTTTTGGCAAAACATATGAACTTGGACCTCAACATACCACCTGATTTTTACATGCTCAAGGTCTCTAAGCTGATATCAAATTACAGACCAGTATTAACAGTGAATACGACTAAAAAAGGGTAACCTACACATTAATTTCCAATTGGTGTGTGCCCGGTTTAGAAAGCAATACATGCAAGAATTAACAAAATTTTTATGTATGCTTGGTATCACTCATAACTGCAAAAAACACGCGATGAAACAGAAAGGGATTTGGCGTTCTGACCTCAAACCAAACTTGAGAGTCCCTTTTGTTTATTCGCTTGCAAAACCACAATTTTCATAGCAACATAACACTAGCAGATACCGGGTTACACAAAAAATTGACAATGCAACTTACTATGGTCCCATTTTATTTGCGTGACCACGCAAGAACAGTTGTCGTTGTCTTTCCAACAATTCCATGAAACTGAAGAAACTTTTAGAAAATATCTAACTTGCCATCCACACTTTATAGTTCTCACTTATACTTTATCTAGTTAATGTAAACAAAGGTTAACGTTGAGAACCACAGTACTATCTAAAACTATCTTTGAAGAATACATTTCGTGCAGCAATAAATCAGCCAACGGTAAAAGAAGCTCTGACGCGACATTGAAAAATCATCCAAACATTTCCTTTCACAGTGAAAACGCGTTCCTGTGTTTGCAATTGGCCGCTGTCTGTGCCTCTTTCTCGTGCCTAATTTTTTCACTCCAGCCTGATGTGAACGAAAGTGAGGTCACTTTGAAACTCCAACAGAGCCCAAAAGTCCAACTCCATCTGTCCTTTATTAATAAAGTCAAGGTCTTCAACTCATCCGTCCGAAGTGTCACAAATTTGGAGCTTGGTGCCTATCTTAAATAGTAGCAAAACAGAATCTATGTCGTCCCTCCAGTAGGAAGCACAATTGAGGGCCGCTTCGATGCGTTCCACCAGGTTGCCAGGTGTACAGTTTGGTGGCGTGCTGCAGGTGAGTAGATGTTCCATTGTCTGTGCGGCCCCGCATAGGCATTGCTCAGATTTTGCAAGCCTCCATTGTTTACGCGAAGCCAAACATCTGCATGGCCAACCCTGAGCCGGCTGAGCGACTTCCAGAGTGGACATGTTAGACCCGCCCCTCCTGCTAATTGTTCGTTTCGAGTGGTGCCTCTTTCTATCCATGGAATAAACTAAAACAACTGCATCACAATCACAATGGTTCCGTTTCCTCGGACGAGTGTCATTCCTTTATTTCCTTCCTCTCCTCCTTTTTCAGCCCATGTACTCTTAATAGGCTCTTGAGACCTGCAAGCAACTTGCACAGTTTGACAGATATGGGATTCCAAGTGATTCCCCAGGGTGCCACCACCAGGAATTTCATTTCCATGAATCCTGAAGTGCTACTTGTGTCCAATTTTAGGGCTGGATGGACATGAGTAAATGGGAGATTCAGAAGTAGGAGCAGTAAAGGGCACAGAGGGTGCAGAGACTTCTGATGATTCACCAGTCATGCCTTCTGGGTGCAGAGACTTCTGATGATTTACCAGTCATGCCTTAGACAATAGACACCAACCAAACACGTTACAAGGCCAACAGGGCTGCATTAAATCTCCAAAATTTCATGTTCCTGCAGATCCCCTTCAGTTTAGCGTGAGAAATTCTGCTCCACTCATACAACTTGGCACCTTGAAAGATCAAACCTCTCAACTCCTCACGATGAGTAGTTAATGCCTCCCAACTGTCTTCACCAATCTCTATGTGATTCAGGTTCTCCTTAACATTGTCCTTGAACCTTTTTCGTGACTTACACTGACGACTTGATAGATGACATCTCATAATAAAACAGTTGCTTAAGTACCCTGGAGTCGTCCATTCGTATCAATTGGCCAGCCCAGCGCATCTGACTTCTCATAGCCATTGAAGATATGCTTGCAGTCTTTGCTTTGGACAAGACAGTAGAGTCGAGGGTACGACTCTCTTATTTTATTCCAACAATGTGCCCAATACAATGATAGTGAAATCTATCAAGCTGCTTGATTTGTGATTGTCGTAAAATCCATGTCTCTGAGGCATAAAAAAGAGTGGCCAACACAAAGGTCTCACAAACATGAGGTTTGATTTTTTGAGTGAAATTACCGTCAGATCAAACTCTGTCTTCTAATTTGTCAAAAGAACCTGAAGTTTTGCTTATTGTCCTCTTGATTTCAATATCGAGGGACCCATCGTTTGAGAGAGCACTGCCCAGACAAACAATATGTTTGACAACTTCAAGCCTTTTTCCATTAACAGAAATGCCAGACTCTACATAAAGCTCTTAAGGTTCTGGCGTGTACATTACTTTGGTTTTATCAATGCTGATTGTCAGACCAAGTGAGTAGTACATGCATCAGCAAAGCTATCTATGAAAGAATGCATGTCAGCAACAGAATGAGCAGCAAGATCAGCATCATCAGCACAAAGGTGCTCCCTAACAAGACCTTGACGAACAAGAGTCTTGGCTTGGAATCTCCTCAAGTTGAACACTTTGCCAGCTGCTCCAAACCGGAAATAGACTCCTATGTCACAGTCATGAAAAGCATACCACAGGACACCAATCAGGTACAGTGAAAACAGAGTTGGGTTAAGAATGCCCACCCCCCTTCTCCGTTTCACTCCATTGTTAATAGCGATTTCTTCTGATAGCTGACTATTGAAAATTACACAGCCTTCATAGAATGATGTAACTATATAAACAAATGCAGGTGTGCAACCATATTTCCCAAGCACCTTCCAGAGAGCATCACGAACGGCAGTGTCAAAAACCTTGGTAAAGTCTACAAATAGTTGACAAGAGGTAGACCTTGCTCTATAGACTTCTCAATGAACTGGCTGGCGGAGAAAATCATATCGACAGTTCCATGCACACCACGAAAATCAGACTGGCACTCAGGAAAAAACTCCCTGCAAACACATATTTCAAACCGGTCATCACAAAGTGACTACATGCCTTTTTCTTGGTACATAGTGCATCGATGTAATCCTGAGGAATTGGATTTTAATTCCAGACACACTTAGTCAGAGAGGGTACTGCCCTGTGATCGGTTACACAACCATCACCAGCAATTCAATTGAAATGGGTTCAGCGCCGGTGCTTTGTCTGTGTTAATCTATTTAATACTTGTAATAACTTCTGTGAGGGATGATTTAATATCTAACTCGGAGTGCAAATATCGCTGATGAACACTATTCACACTGATATCATCCACAACAGAAGGGTTGTAAAGGAGATACTGGAAATGCTCAAACCAGCGCCCCATTATTTTATTAGGGATCTTTTGTAAGCTGATCCCATCCTTTGCCAAAAGAGGTGTGACCAAGGGGGGACTTGGACCAAAAGCCTGGTGTAACAAGTCATGGAACATCTTCATGTCTTTCCTTTTATAAGCCAACTGTATTTGTTTACATAGATCTGACCACCACTTATTCTTAAAAGATCGTTCACAAATGACGTCAACCACTTTTTCACCATTTTACCCCATTCTCCCCTCTTGTCAACTTAAAAGTGAACTTTGAGATTTCTGACTTCTCCTCCCCCCAAAAGTTGACGTCAATTTGGAGCACTTTCTTCCTGAACCTTTTCTGCAAAAGAAGATAAAATATTGACACTCTGTTCTTAATTTATGGATTTTGACTATCAGGGGGTTAGAAGTTTAAAGTAGGGGTGATAAAAGTATCTCCGAGTGAAATGCAAAATTTAAGAAAAAAAGCAATTGCGTGAAATAAACTTTCAAGTGAACCTCTGTTTTTTACAGTTTGAAAAAACATTATATTCCCATCAAATTCTACTCGTGAGGTAAAATCGTCATCATCTCCGCTCTTTTCATCCTCTGCTTCACTCTCGTCATTTTCACTCCCATTTCAATTTCTGGACAGATGTTCGTCACTACCTCAGGCAGATCTGTTGTAGAATGGACACAGCAGCCAACAACTGAAGGGAGGGTACTGACCTAGTGAAAAAGTTGTTTATAAACTCCCGAGTGAGTTTAAAAGAAGGGATAAGCTTTTAGAATCATTGAATTTTTTCAAAGAATGACGTCAACTTTCACCCTCCTTTCACCCCCTACCCAAAATATTGTCAACTTCTGTCAACATTTAGGCTCCCCCTCTACCCTCTAAGTAGTTGACGTCATTTGTGAACGATCCCCAATATAGCGCAACCTCCGCTGAACACTTCTTTTCACATTAAGAAAATTGGCAGCATGGTGTGACCTGTTTGAAGATGAAAAGCTGTGAAGTTTTCTGTAGGCTCTTCTCTTTTTATTAAGGAGGGCATTCACTTCATCACAGTTATTACCAAACCAGTCCTGATGCTTGGTCACTCTCCTTCCCAGTGTAAGCCCCCCTTCTCAGAGATAATGTCATTGAATCTTTTCCAATTACAACCTGAGAAATCTGTCTGCTCAAAAGTTGATGTCAAAGCACCTCTATCAGTGACATTTTTTAAAATGGAAACATCAATGCAATTAGGTGCCTTGATCTTATTGAAGCAAATCTCATGGCGAATAGAAATTTGTTGACTACATGTTTCCAGCCTGTCAAGCCCAAATGCGTCTCCCACTCCTCAATTGCCATAGGACTTTCCAGCGGATTTATGTTGACGTCTAAAGAAATAACTGTGCTATCTCTTTATAGTGACAAAACCATGTACTGCGGAAGAGCCACCCTCTCGTTATCAATTACCTGGTCAAATCAACAAGCAAGCCTGTATAGCTGGCGATATTTCAACTGTAAGTTTTTTATCAGAGTATACCTTTAAGGTCAACCAGCTTCACTAAACTGGTCAGCCGCCGGTACCTTTTACCCCTTCTTCTGTTAGCTTGAAACATTTCGCCACAAGAAGGCCAGGAGCTGGATTCGGCCGTCAGAGGCAATTTGAGACGCTCCCATCGGGGTCATCTTATAGACTACAGATTGCTCACACCTGAAGCTACACAGGCGATGACTACCTTGAAAACACAGTAAAAATTTAATTACGTACCAGTGTGTGGTATTCTATTTTTTATTTCTTTTTTATCTTGTGAAAAGCGGCGAGTACTTTGAAAATGCACATCAGTTAAATACATGTTCTTAATTTTTCCTAGATTCATTTTAATGCTTCATTTTACCACCTTAGCCATTAGGTTTAACGCAATGTCAACTCTGTGATTAGGTAGCATGTCAGACCAATTCCTATGAAGCGCAATAATTTCATCGGATGGGTGTGAAAAATTACTTTCAACAGAGACATTTCCAGTGCAGTTTAATGAAGATATAATTTCTGTGGTACAAGAAAAAGAATCGTCTGGGCTACAACAAAAATATTTCTTTTCCATATTGACTGTTTGATAAAATACAATTATTCCTTTATGTTTTCAACTCGTCAACATGAATAAGGGAAAAACAACAGATTTTTGAAAATTCTTGACTTTATAACCTGAGCAAAAGCCATAAATACAGAGATTTTACCATGTCATGTGGTATAAATTTTCTCCTAGCTTAGTTTGAAGAGACAACTCTTCTATCGTCAGGCTGACGATTAAAGGATTACACAGCCTAGCAATGATTTTGCTGTTTTGGTTTTGACAACTGATTCTACATAATACGGGCACGCTGATTTCAAAAATGTAATCCATTTTTCTCTATCACTTCACATTTTTTAATAATTGAAGATTGGAATTTTTGCATTTTGATGAAAATGTGCCATTTTAGCATGCAGTGAAACCTACATAATTCGACATCACTCGGGACTGAAAAAATCATGTCAAATTAGAGAGGTATCGAATAAGGAAATATTCGCACACACCGGCCAAAACCCTTATCCCGAGTAACAAAAATAAGGAAATTTCATTGGGTTATTATACAAAATTGATTATATAAAATTGATTTCATGTGGTTTTATATATATATATATATATATATATATATATGCGTATGATCAACAAAAAGAAAAGCTAAATATCTAAGACATTGTCATTGAGCCACAAACGGAAGTCCTCATCAACAGTTTTGACATCACCTCGAATACCTATCAGTTGGCAAATCAATACGTGTTGATGGGATTGAATTTCACCACAACGACAAAATGGACTGTCCCTTAGGCCAATTCTATGCATGAAATCGGCATATCGTCCATATCCAGATCGTAATCGATTTAAGAGCACCCATTGTTCACGCTTTAGGTCATGTCCTGGAGGTTTCACCGTAGCTTCAGGAATAAATTGGGAAAGCTGGTTGTCTGTATTACTCCATCGCTGTTTCCACACATCAGCAGCCCAAGATTTGGCAGATGCTGTATCGTTTATGGTGGAAGCTAAAAGGTGCATGCGATTCGAAAGTGGAACTCTGCTCTTCAACCTATTGTTTGTAAGTGGATATGCAATTAATTTTTCAAGAATGTGCCCTTCCTCTGATAGCACACGATTATATAAATTCAATATAATTTTATCTCTTCTTTTAAGTCGGCAGGTTCGATACCACAAAGAATAGGAAGAACATCAGTTGAAGTCGATTTTATACAACCACTCACTAGTCTCAAACATTCATTAAGTGCAACATCAACTTTATTGCAGTGATGGCTTTGGCTCCAAACAGGAGAACAATATTCCGCAGCAGAGTAACACAAGGCTAAAGCAGATGATTTCAAAGTCGAGAAATCAGCACCCCACCGACAGCCAGCAATACGCCTTAGTAGGTTACATCGCTTGGTAACTTTAGAAGAGACTTCAATCAAATGATGTTTGTATGAGAGAGTACGGTCTAGTGTGACACCAAGGTACTTGGGAGTTTTCTCAAAAGGTAACCTCATGCCAGATATTGAGACATTGAGTTCATAATCAGCTCTTCGATTAACAAGATGAAACACACTGGAAACAGTTTTGGTGATATT
>RDPX01000248.1:23573-74192 GCA_003991215.1 Morbakka virulenta
TTTACCGGCTTTCAGTGATTTAATGACAGATATTATTTCATCATCTGAAAACTCAACACAAAGGTTTTGATCTACTGATGGGAAATTCCATTCTACTTTCAACTGTCGATTTACTTCTCTTGTAAATTGGCGATTAGGGGTTTTGTATTTCCCATTGCTTAGAAGACATGAAGAAATTGCATTTGGACTAATCAAACTCGGATTTGGGGTGACGTTTTTTCGGCCAGTGAGTTTGTTAATAGTTGACCATGTTTTTCGACTGGATCGTTTCATATTAATGCCCTCAACAGTGGCAGTCCATTGTTCTTTCCGTTTAGAATTAAGATGATCGATAAGACGGTTCGCTGAAGACAACTTTTTCTCGATAGACTGAGCTTTTTCATGCTGAAAAGCAAGTTCATTGCATTTGGTATCCCATTTAGGAATGTTTTTCTTTCGAAAACCTCTTGGAATTGTATCTTTAGCTATTTTCAATAGTTTCTTCTGGAATGCTGTGTAACACAAATTTATATCAGATTCTAAAAATTGAAGATCGTCACACATATTTGTAGTTGCATTCTTAAATCTATCCCAGTCGGCTTTGTTGGAACTCCATCTAGGTAGTGACGATGTTGGTGTGTATTCGATCAAAGCTGGGTGATGGATGATTGTAGGTCGATGCTGAGATTTTGGAAAGTTACCCAAAACAGTGTGTACAGGGTGAGGCAGAGAGCTGTTGATATCATGTGTGAAGAAAGTAATATCTGGATTCGTGTAGGTGTCCCATGCACCAGAATGAAACGTCTTTGGTTGATTATGATCGAAAAGCAACTTAATATCGAATGTTCTGCACCAATTATAAAGAGCATCCCCATCCGGATTATTTATAGAATAGATAGGAGCCGAATGTCGAATTATAGAATATTCGTCCATAAGGAAAAACGAAGGAATAAAAACAGGACCGCGAGAACTTGGTCGAATTATAGAGGATGTCGAATTAGGGTATGGTCGAATTTTGGAGGTTTCACTGTAATTTTGTCATTTCAACAACAAAAAATTTAAATCAAATAGTTAGTTTTTTCCATTTCTTGTTGCAAAAATTATTAAAATCAAACGAAAACCTTGCAATAAGCACAAGGGTATTGATACTTTATCAAGATTAGCAGGCTAAAACAATTTTTTTTGTTAAAATTTTGCCATAAAATCTAAACTAGTCGGTAGAATTAAAAATTATTCTGAAATTGAATTTTATTCTTAAGAGAGGCTTAATAGGTGAGAACTCATTGATTAATTCTCAAAATCTCTTTTTATTTACCAATATTTTACATACACCACGCAGAGCTCACGAATTTTCTCTCAAAGGATTTCCCAGAATGGTGTTTGGTGGAACAGTCTCTTTTTAATGACCACCAGTAATCAGCCATCATGTGGATGTTACATCTGACTTCCATAGCGCCTTTCCATCACTTTTATATCTTTTTGAAAGCGTTGACCTTGTTGTTCGCTCAGGGCACCAAGATTATTAGTAAAATCATCCAGATGACTGTGCAAGTAGTGAATTTTGATGCTCATGTTGCATCCTAAAATTTGGAAACTCTCAAACAATTCGTTAACAATATAAGTGTAGTTAGGGGTTTTAGTGTTACCTAGAAAATTTTTAACAACATCTACGAAGACCAACCAGGGCCTTAATTCAATTTCGGACATTGTGGTGATAAAGTGATTATCTTTCACCAACTTTCGAATTTGGGCCCCTTCAAATATACCCGCTTTAAAAAGGTGTCACTCCATCTCAAGAGCTATTTTTATAAGACAGGCATCAGATCTGTTATGCCTTATGGAACTGAAACCTGGGCATTGAAGAAAACACAAGAAAGAAAGCAGGAAACCACAGAGATGAGGATGGTACCATGGATGACTGGGGTATCTCTGTGGGAGCACAGAACAAGTGAAAATTTGAGAAGGCGTGCCAAAGTAGTCGACGTGGGGAGAAAGGCAAAAGAGGATAGACTCCTCTGGTTTTGACACCTAATGATGAGAGAGGAAGAACGTATTGTGAAGCAAGTGTACCATCAGCAGGCAGTTGGAAAAAGAAGTAGAGGGCGCCAGAAATTGAGATGGAGAGGCAGAGTGCAGACTGATATGAAAACAGTTGGCGCTGAGGAGGACGATGCAAGCAATAGGAGCGTGTGGAAAAAGAAATGCAGAGCGGCCGATGAAACTTGACGTTGGAAGAAGACCGAAGGAAAAGAAGAAGAAGAAGAAGAAGGATGAGGGGGAAGAAATATACCCGCTTTAATTTTTTCAAAACTCAGAACCGGGAAGTTTTTACAAATGTAGTCAAAACAATTGCCTTCTCTATTCAATGGTTTGACAAACTGCTTCATAAGCCCAAGTTTGATATGCAATGGGGGGAAAATAATTTTATTCCTGTTGATCAACTGTTCATTAATGATGTTTTGCGATCCCATGCATAAAGTTTCCCTCGATGGCCACTCCTTTCTTATCCAATGCTCGCCCTAAGCTCGACTCTCCCACAAACAAAGGAAACTTGGATACTATGTGTCGACGCCCTGTTGACCAAGGAGAAAATTAACCATTTTAAGGTCCATACAAATTACCCAGCTATGAAGAATATAGTTAAGCATCTCCATCAACATTTTAATGCTTTTGTATTCTTCCTTCCAATGCACTGAATGGCCTGTCGGCACAACACCAAATTTGCTTCCACTGAAACATTGTTTTGAACTGTCAATAAAAAGTCTCCCATTGCTAGGATCATACTGTGAGACACCTATAGCGCGCAGAAGACTTCTGTGTGAACACAGTGAACAAAGTCGTTTCTCGAAGCAAAAAACATTGAAAATTAGGATTCTCTGTTGCGGTATTGTGGATAGATATTTTGGTTTCTGGAAATAATAGCTGTTTTTCATTCCATCTTGACGCCAACAATTCGGATGATTGGTTTCAAAGTGCTAAGTCACGTGTTGAGAAAATCTTGAAAATGATGTTGACGACGATGTCTGTGGAAAATCAGGGTCGGTGGAGTCATATTGAGTCACCTCAGGTAGATTCGAATCCTCATGGTCTGAAAGCTCTGGAAGTTTGGTATAAAAAGTTAGGAATTTCGGTGAAATGGGTTAAGGGTCTCATTGCAGAGTCCAAATTTGGGTATTCAAAGTGATGTTTATTCTTTGCATTAAAGCCGGAGACATTAACCAGGAAAAAATAGCAATCATCGGAATGATTCCTCTGTTCTCTCCAAACCATAGGAATTCCAAGTGGCAAATTTTTTCGTTTTCTGGCAGTCCATTGCCTTACAGACTCGATGCAAGTTTTACAAGCAATGCGAGGTTCCCATGGTTTATCTTAATCATCAAGCTTAATCTTGAAATAGGGAAGATAAGCCCATTTTACAAACTCTGTAATTTTTATCCTTTGTTTCACCAAGGTAAAATTATCACAGATGTAACAAAATATATCTAGATTGTTTAAACACTTTCTTCTCGCAGAAGACATTATGACAGCAATCAAATTGACACCTCCCACCAATAACAGATCACTGGTTACTAACTGTAAATTCACTTATATGGTACTTGTCCTTGTGTTGGTGTGTGGCTTTCACTTTTACAAAGAAGATGCCAGATGTCCTTGGCCAATAAAAGGAGAAAGTAAGGAAAGCAGTGGATACTGAACAGGATAATTTAATTAAAACTGTTTAAACGGGAATAAATAGTGGTAAAAACAACCTTAAGTAAATTTTGTAATGCATATTACCAGCAACTAGCTTGAACAAATATAATGCAAAATAGCCATCCTTGCCACTATTTTGAGAAACAAAGCATATAAATAACTTAAAAACCTGACGTGATAGAGCATTTCTAATTGCATATTTGGAATCAGAACCCACAATTTAGCATAAAATAACCTCTTTTTTCAAAACAATAAAAAAGTTCTTTTTGTTGCCCTGTGTTATCGTTCTAAATATCGCTTCAGAATTTTTTGTGGTTCACGAATGGTAAAACTCTAGCTTTTCAATTTAGGCTCGTTTTTCAAAATTTTCAGTGTTTTACTATGTGCTAATAGTCTTTGATCAGCCCTTAAGCAGTTTTTAGCTTCCTATTCTCATTATGTTTTTCTTTTGCCCTTTTTGTTTGCTAATGTGTCAAAACAGGACCACATTGATAGCAGTTTTTACAGTATATGTAAAATACTGATGTGTTTATATGTATATTTTGCATATATGTATTGTATCCTGTATAAACATTAATTTAATAATAATAATAATAATAAAAAAATCACATATTTTTATACTTTTAGGAACTACGGAGATGGCTATAGCAAAATTACAGAGATAGCTTTAAGCAGCTGGTAATATTGTCTTTCTTAATTTCTCAAGAAAATGCAAAATGGTAAGGGAGCATTGCAACTGTATTACATAGTTTGCCTGTAAGTATTACTTTTCAATATGAATAAATACACCTTCGCAAATTTCAAATCAAAAGACTGACAATAGATAATGGTTTTCTTCTGCCCATTTCCTGTTTTGTACTTGCACGCTTAATGATTCTTTTATTATAAATAGTTGCTTTTCAAAAGGTCAGGCTACACAATTATTTGTATGACATCTTTGCAGAAAATTTTTTTCAAGTGATTATTTGTGTACAGCTGAAGATTGTGAAAGACATGAAACTCTTGAGTACTGTAAAGTTAGAGTTTTTCTTACTCGTACATCTGGTTATATGATAGCTCCCATGTTTTAATGTGGTAGAGCACTGTTGCTGATGACATTTCATATTCATCTGTTTATATATATACTTTGGTTTGATTCTTGACGAATTTTCTGATATTACAAATCTGAAGCAGCTGTCATTCAATATATGAACAGTTGATGAGAAATTAAATGTCAACGAAGACTCTCTTAGATTTTATAAGATTGATGACATTCGAAGCTCCACCATAGTGAATGCTGTCAAAGATGTTTTGATCAGATTAAATTTGAGTCTTTCAGATTGCCGCGGGCAAACTTATGATGGTGCCAGCAATATGCTGGGGAAACGTTCAGGGGTTGCAACAAAACTGTCAAGGCCATTCCTTGAGTCTCGCCGTAAAGTCTTTAACAAATAATTGTAGAATTCTCAGGGATATGATGAGTACAGTTAGAGAGATTTGTATCCTCGTCAAATATTCTCCGAAACGGGAGAAACTATTGGGAAAGATAGTCGAGAACATAGAATGCGAGTTGCCAGAAAATGATTTCGGTCCAGGAAAATTAAGGAAATTGTCTTCTATTCGCTGGACAGTGCATGTCATATACTTTCAAAAAGTAATTGACAATTACGACCATTTGCTGAAGTTATGGAGTAAATGTTTAACAGAGACATTAGACTTGGAGACAAAATCACGTATTATCGAATGCCAGAACCAGATGACATCATTCTCTTTTTATTTTGGTCTACGTTTAAGCCAAAGATTGCATAGTATCACATAAGTTATATAAGACACTTCAAAAGGAAAAAATTTCAGCACTTAGTGGAATAAATTTGTCCAAGCTAACCATCGAAATGATGCAGAGAATGCGGAACGTAAAAGATTTTCTTTCTTTTTTGAAGTTGTCAAAAAAGCTGAGAGCAAGATGGATTCAGGTGAAGAGCCATTACTTCCAAGGAAAAGGAAACAGCTGGATTATTTTGTTTTAACCTTTATGGTAGGCTTTTAAGCTGTTAAAGAAAGTTTCCATCTAGATACTCTTCTTGATTACATTAAACACATCTATTTCGAAGCTTAGATGCCATTATCAACGCCATCAAAGATAGGTTCAATCAACCAGGCTATCAAAATTTTCTAACGTGGAGCAACTTCTTCTTAGAGCTATTTCGAAAGAAAATTAACGAGATGAATTAAATCGAGTTTCAGAAGTGTGTGCTGGTGACTTCGATTCGCTTGCAATAAAATCAGAGCTTAATTTTCTTCTAACGATCTTTCAAGAATTGTCACCCTGCAACTTCGACGACATTTTTGAGAAACTTGCAATTCGCCCCTGAACATCAACGACAACTAATTGATAATATTTTTTACAATGGTTAGGTTAGTGTTAACCTGTGGCGGAACATCAGCAACACCCAAGCGCTCATTCTCCATGGCTCAAAGATTGAAAACATGGCTGAGCTCAACGATTTCTCAAAAGCGGCTCAATGCTCTTTCGATTTTAAATACGTGTAAGGAAATTCTTGATGAACTGTCCTTAACTGACATTGCAAATGATTTTGTAGACGGACGATCTGACAAGCAAAGCGAATTTGGTGCTTTTACAGAGAATGATTTACGTTCATTTTTTTTCTAGGTTATGTTATTTAAACATATTTTGTATTAGGTTTTTACAGTATTTGTACCTTGTATAGGTTATTTCTTGTTTCAAAGATAACAAACACATGTTGATTTAATTTGACTTTTCCCACTTTTCTTCCTTGATCACGTTAAAATACGTATTCTTTTTGTTGATTTTGTTGTGCTCCATTTGAAGATCACCACACTAAGTTTGGCCACCAAGGTGATTCGGCCCCCTCAATGAAAAATTCGTGTCGCGGGCCCTGAGTCATAAGATGACGCTAGGTGACCTTCGAGAAGCGGGTCAGTAAACGATTTTGAACTCTAAACGTTTACTAGTGAAATATTCTTTTGACCTCCGTAGTCACCTAGGACGAGATTGACCTCCTAATGTCCATCAGTCTACAGTCAAACCTTGTATTGTGTACATTTTTATTGTACTGTGGGTTGTGCTACTTAATGTTTCAGGGTTCTTGTGACCGAGTCATATATAATCCTACATTCCAATGGTTTAAAAGTAAGCATACCTATTCTGTGCCTAAGGGGCATTTGACTAACTGATAAACTCCGCAAACAAAAGTGATGCATTCTGATATTTATTATTTAAGGAATGTATAAAAATGCAATGATAGTTTTAAACAAATAATAGACCTTTACCTACAACTGTTTGATCTGGCATACTTGTCAGGAAATATCTTTAGTAGACACATTTGTGTGATCAGCTTACAAATAATAACAACTTTCTTGCCATCGTGTACAACTACCTTACCTTGTTCAAACTATTAATTTTTTACAGGTGTACCTTAAAAGATGAAGTTGAAATTATATCATCAACTAAGTCTGAGTGTTATTAAGGCCTTCTAAAATATAGCCATGCTATAGCATTACTCATTCAGGCAATTTTCAATTTAAGCAGAACTGACATGGAGTCATGGAGTGTTAGTGGGAAAACAAAAACAAATTGGTGACCTTCACAAAACATCAGCAGATTTGTTTTCACTAAATAGGGATTACAAAATTTTGTTCCAGTCAACCAAACCAAGAGAATAGGAACTGATTATACAAAGAAATCTCTGGTTATGGGAGGTTTACTTGTTTGATTTTGCTTTTTATCCATGACTCTTTTGTTAACTCACAAATTCAGTTCCTGTGGTGGAAAAAGTGCTGGTCTCTTAAGACCATTCACAAGAAGATGACGCTGACACTGGAGCTGTTTAAGGAGAAAGTAAGTGTTAGCCCAGACGTTATCAAGAAGGTTATAGATATCTTTATGGGTCAGAGAAACAATGATGTGTTTGGTCACCAATACGAAAGGGAAGTGTCACTGTAAGTAATGTTGGAGCAGTTTTGAAGGCTGAGAGTAACTACCTCTTTAATGATACAATTTATAGAAGAATGTTTTAAGTGGAGTAAAAAACAATCTCTGTGCTGTACAGCATGAAGCAGTTGCTAAAAAGCAGTTCATAGAAGTGTGAGGGGGAAATGCTGTTGAAACTGCTATTTGACTTCACGACTTTGGAGTTTTTGAAGCCTCGGCCGATGGTTTGATTGGAGAAGATATGGTTATTCAAATTAAATGCTTCTTTTCATTAAACAATGACAAATTGAAGAAGGCTTGAAGAAAAAAGTCTTTGCTGTCAAAGTGTGATAGTAACCAAAGCCTAAAAAAAGATCATGCCTACTGACATCAAGTACAAGGGCAGCTAAATTCAACAAAATGGGAATATTGCTACTTCGTCATTTGATAAAAAGGACAAAAAAGTCACAAAAATATCAAAAGATGCCTTGTCGGACGAAACCTGAAAATTGTAATAGAATTTTAAATTGAAACTGTTTACCACTATATGATGGAATACAATAAGTAAATAATTAAACACTCATCTTGCTGGATATATAATTGGCTGAAACACTGCAGCGTTTCATAGTGTCAAACTCTGCATTATTTAAACGAGTGTGAGTTAACCTCACGCAAAATAGAATTTGCACGACAGCAATTTCATGTCAAACGCCCCTGAAAGACGGAAGATAACGCATCATAGTTCCTTTGTTTCAAGACGTCAAAACAAAATAGTTGAAGTTAGAGGTTTGTATGGAAGTTAGCCATACAAAACAAAGAAATAACACACGTGTTTTTTAAGCAGGTCCAAGTTGCTAAGCAAATATTTCAGCTACAAATTTTCTGAGAGAGTGCCTGAGAAAAAATTAATTTTTAAAACTATATTCTTAGATTGTAAGGACAGAAACTGTCCAAGGGAGGGGCCAAAAAATGTTATTTGAGAGAGACACAAGTATATATCCTACTTGTTGAATCAACTTTTTGGACCATTTGATTGCAACCTCAACTTGAGCCTGAGCGGTTGCTTAATTCTTAAAGTAATTTGAGCTTCATGCCCAAGTAGCTCAGTTACTTATGAAAAAGTCTGCGTGAACAGACACGCGAGACGGCTTTTGATTTGAAATTTATTGTTATAGAAATCTCTAATGATTCCGCTGGCGCTATGTTCGAGGATAATTAACTGAGACCAAAACTCCTTTTTTATTTGAAGACTGTATATATTTCAAATAACTTTCTCAAAATTATCTTAATACTTTCTACAAACACGCTTTAAACTTTCTACCAACATTCTTTAAAGATATTGTCTATTTTGCTGGCATCCGGCTAAATAAATAAAAACCTATTTTACCGTCCCATGTAGAAGTAAAATTTCATTGATCGATCTGTTCAAGTCACCTGAAGTGCCACGTTTCCGTTCTCAGCGCCAATTTCTGGTCTCTTCAAACCAGCTCCCAATTTCTGGTTCTGTACAAACCAACCACGGTGAAACATGGCTAGCCTGAGTAAGGGTGACTCGTTCTCCTCGTCTTTACATCTTGAAGAGACGTAAATGTAGTGCAATTGTACACTTTTATAAATTTTTGAAATTTATAAAAGTGTACAATTAGATGTTTATGAAATTAAATGTTTAAGAGATCTGTATTCACAGATGTGGGCATGTTCAAATTTTGTTGAAACGACGACACATTTTGGCACGTGTACTTAATGATCTTCATTCATGTCTTTAGTTTAACATTTCCATTGACTGGAATTCTTTTAGCTAGGTGATTTGGTTGTTTTTTCTTTTTTTTTATTTGTCTGTGATTTCTACGTGGAAATCTATTTCCTTTCTTGATGGTCTTGTCAGCTGTAATAAATAATTACAATGAACTTCGGACTAGGCGACCGAAATAGTAGAGGAGAAGATCTTGTGAGTTTCTATATATCCAACAACCTTTCTATTGTCAACACACTATTTATGCATCATCCCAGGTACTTAGACACTTTGACCACAACACACGAAACCAGATCGGCTATATGTTGCTTTCACAGAGGTGGAGAGGTTCCATCAAAAACTTTAAAACAAGACCTGTCACTAACTGTAATGGCGACCATCAGCTAGTAACTAGTAACTATGGACTTTAAGTTAAGATTCAGGCGCATTAGAAATAAGCCTAACGTTTCAATACGCCTAGACTGCTCTCAACCAAACGATAATCACACGCTAGAACTTCCAAACAGGTTTCAGCCCTTACTTGAACTGGAAAATGAAATTACACCCAATGAACTCGGGGAACAGGGAAAAGATGTACTCTGTACCAGCGTTAAAAAACACGTCCCCAAGTAAATAAACAGGTACCCTGGATCTCCAGAGAGACGCTCCAGGGAATTGAACACCGCAGAAAGTTGAACTCCTCTCAAAATGATAGTGCTGTTGATAGTCACTTATACTTTATAAAAGCCGTCTAGTTCAAAGGCGGTTGAGACGCGACAAAAAATATTCAAATAAATAATATATGTAAGACAATCGAAGAAAAATATATTAAAAACTCCACAAAAGTTCTTTTGCAATGTGTCAAAAGACGTACAAATAAATTTCGTCCAATGACACAATAAAATCAGACGATGGTCATATTCTGCCTGAAGCGGTTGATGTAAAAAACCGCTGGAAATAGTATTGCAGTGTTTCGTATCAGAAAAATCCAAACATATTTAATCACAAGGTTCCACGAAATAATTTCTACCACGAAGAATCTCCAGGACTCCTCTTCGAAGTAAAACAAGTCACCGCAGACCTTAAATGCAACAAAAGTCCTGCTCTGGAAAATACCCCATCTGAGTTTTTGAAGCACGGTGGTGATGCTGTTGTTCACTTTTTCCATCAGCTGTGTTTAAATATATGGCACAATAAAACATGGCCTGAAGACTGGTCTTTGTACCAACTCCTAAAAAAGGTGATGTGCGACAATGCCCCAACAACAGAACCATTTCTTTAATAAGCCACTCAAGTAAAATTCTGCTAAATATTATTGCGAAGAGCCTGCGATACAGTAGATCAAAACACTCTCTGGAAAAATATACAACGACATGGGTTTCTGTCCATATGTTGTCGAACCAATAGGTAAATTCTATAGTGACCAAAAGGCAACTGTTAGAACACCCCATGGTCTAACCGACTGGTTCGAAATCGAGCAAGGAGTTGGGCAAGGATGTATTCTGTCACCACATTTATTCAATGTATATTCTGAAATGCTCATGAGGAAATACTAGCAGTAGTATTAACACTAATGGTAAAGAAATACAAAATTTAAGGTATGCAGATGACACTGCTTTTGGCCGGCAGTATGCATGAGGTGCAGGACCTTGTCGATAAAGTAAAGGCTGCAAGTAAAGCCACTGGTTTATTTCTAAATGCTAGTAAGACAAAAGTCATGAAAATAAAGGGAAAAAATGTACCAGAACCGATGACACACATAAAAATCAACGGAGAAAATATTGAAAACGTTGATGAATTCATATATCTTGGTGCCAAGATAACAAACTCCTTTGATGATTCTGGAGAAATACGAGGACGAATCAGCATAGCCAAAATCGCAATGATCTCTTTAACAAACATCTGGAAAGACACTCATGTATCTTTAAATACTAAAAAGAGGTTGTTACCCTCCCTAATCTTTTCCATTGCTATTAATGGATCCGAGTGCTGCGTAATTAGAAAGAGCGATTCGAAAAGGATTGAGGCTTTTGAACAATGGTGTTTCCGTAGATTGTTGAGGATAAATTGAACAGAGCGAAAAACAAATGCATGGATTCTCAACAAAATAAAATCTAAAACTCACCTCTTAACCATAATTGAAAACAGAAACATGACCTTTTTCGGTCATATATACAGAAATGATAGTATTGATAGAGACCTCCTGTTAGGGTCTGTGTTTGGTAACCGTGGAAGAAGTCGGGCTAAAACACGCTATGGTGACAACATTATTGACTTAGGTGGTGGTAAATAAATAATTGAACTGTATAGGATGACCAAGGATAGATTAGCTGGCAAAATTTCGTGGCAGAGGGAGGTGGTGCACGGGATGTCTAATAATGACCTACTCGTTCCTTGATGATGATGTTTCAATTGAGCTTTGACGTAATTATTATTTATTATTGATTCACATGTACTTAAAACCCACGTCAAGCCCAAAATGTGGACTATGGTTTGTATTCACAAGTGAATAATTATTCCCGTAAAGAGTGGTTGTGCTATCAGTTTTTTAGTTGTGTCATTTTAAGTATCAGTTGAGTATCTAGTAGGACGTATAAAGAAAGAATTCTTGAAAAACGAACAAATGAGTTGTTTTTTCGTGAGTTCTGTATCTCATTGGTTTATGTTGCGAGCTAGCAAAAATTAAGTTAGATTGCGATCTACAATAAGTAAGAAAGAAAAATAAAAACTTTTGTGAAGTAAAAATTAGACTTCTAATGGTTGTGTATCAACAAATATACATAAAGATAGAAAAAATTAAAAAACTGGTAAATCCACATCAACCTAAAAGAAACTTTCTGGTTTCGTTTTTGCTAATAAATTCGTTTCCGATTACGTTTGGACCCCCAAAATATGTTAATTGTTTGTGTGCATGCAAGATGGCCATTGAGTTGAGTCGCGCTCCCAACATATTTGAACGCAGACATGTTTTTATTCTTCGAGCAAGCGAAAACGAGCGCAAAGCGGTTGCTGTGGTTGTTGAATTCGCCAAAACAGTTGCTGTGGTTGCTGGATTCGCCAAAACTAATTTACAATAATCATAACATTTGGTATTAGCAGTCATTGTGTTGCATCGATTTCCTTTCCATACTCAATCACTTCATGGAACTAAACAATATTTTCTTCCTTTAACATGGCACAAACAAGATTCTTTTCAACTTTTAATGGATTGATAACGATGTCATTGATGTAGTGCGTTCGCAGATACTCCATGTCTTCCGAGCTATTAGGCTTGAATATTCGTCATCATTTCCTTGAAGAGGCAAGCCTTGACGATCCGAATCAGAATTTGGCTGTATGGCATTTAATACCTCCTCAAAACAAAGACGGTTCATTTTCATGTTTGCCCTTTCTTTCTCTTTGATCGTTGAGATCACGTTTCCGCACTGTGGAATACGTATCTTATTTGATACGGCAGCAAAGTTGCACCTACTTCCCTGACGTTTTTAATCTTCGACAGTGCCTTTACCCCACTTCGAAATCCTGACTGTGAAAATCATACTTTACAATGATCATTTCTTAAATTATCAAGAGCATTTTGATTTCAGCATGAAAAACAAGTCCCTGAATTAAATCTGCACAAGATAAATGAAGCTCAGACAACTAGAAAAATCTTTATCATGCTCAGCTTTCTTCATTCAGTGGGCCTTCTATTACAGACATTGCAATTACATTTGTACATGGATTGCACAAGATTTTCTCTGAAGACCTAATAAGCAAAATATCTTCAAAAGAAAAAGAACCTACAAAATTACATCACCCCCGTCATTCTCGCCTTTTCTTAACTGCATGATTGTAATTGATTATACTGATGTGGAAATTGTACTTCCTAAGCAAATCCTGGTACAAAGAGGGACATACTCCTCTGACTGCTCTATGAATTCTTTACAAGTCCTCTTGAGGTTGCAGATATGTAGTTATCACATATGCGTGTGATCATTATTCTGGGTCAACAACAAATAAGGTAATTTCGGAAAAGTGTTCAAATATACAATTATTGCATTGCATGATATAATGGTAAACAGTTTCAATTTAAAATTTTATTAAAATTTTCAAGTTTCGTCCGACAAGGCATCTTTTGATATTTTTGTGACTTTTTTGTCCTTTTTTATCAAATTACGAAGTAGCAATATTCCCATTTTGTTGAATTTAGCTGGCCTTGTACTTCATGTCAGTAGGCATGATCTTTTTTTAGGCTTTGGTTACTATCACACTTTGACAGCAAAGACTTTTTTCTTCAAGCCTTCTTCAATTTGTCATTGTTTAATGAAAAGAAGCATTTAATTTGAATAACCATATCTTCTCCAATCAAACCATCGGCCGAGGCTTCAAAAACTCCAAAGTCGTGAAGTCAAATAGCAGTTTCAACAGCATTTCCCCCTCACACTTCTATGAACTGCTTTTTAGCAACTCCTTCATCCTGGATAACACAGAGAAGATTGATTTTAACTCCACATAAAGCAGTAGATTTCAAAGTGGGCGGTACCGCATCCCGGGGGCGATATGAACTTTCAGGGAGGCGCTCGCGGGTAAACAAGAGGACGAGAGGCGTTACAATTCTTAAGTGGGCGATGGAGCAATGACAGTAAAATGTGACGTTGATGTTTGTAGAAAGGCTTTTTACAGCTGTATGGTGGTTTTAATCTTTCTAATCTCTACATTAAGACGTCCCTGGCATAATTTATCTAGCCTTAAACACCTTTCCATACAACTATGGAAAGAGATACCAAAGAAGAATAGGTGTATCGAGCTGTGGAGGACTATTTCCAGAAAAACCCATTCCATCTACAAATACAATCTCATATGCTACAAATGGCGCCCCGTCCATGGTTGGTCACCACCGTGGATTTCTAAGATGTTTGACAAAAGCTGTTCAGCAAGTCCTCACAGTTCACTGTGTGATTCATCCACAACACTTAATGGTAAAGAATTTGAGTGAAAAGCTGCATGAATATTTATCGACTGTGATTACTGCAGTTAACAAAATCAATGCGAATGCTCTCAATTCTCGACTGTTCCATCAGCTGATGAAGATAATGACGAAGATCTCCAACGCCTGCTTCTCCATACAGAAGTTAGGTGGTTGTCAAAAGGTAAGTGTTTAAAAAGGTTTTACACACTGTTTAACAGTGTTCTGGATTTTCTCCAAGAATCCAGCCCAAAATCGAATCACACAGATACTGCTTACCTCACTGAAATGTTTTCCAAATTCAATGAAGTGAATTTGCAGCTGCAAGATGATGAGACTTCATTAATAATCAAAGCCACGTCCCCCTCTCAGTGTTTCTCTCAAAATTATACTTCTGCAGTAGAAACCTTGCACGCCGCGAATTCCGTCAGTTTCCTTGTTTGTCTGAACTGGACAAGAAAACAGGATAGAAGATCGATGACATTGCCTTGTACTGCACTCATTTAGCGAAAGTCCACAGAGATATGTCAGTCAGATTCAACGACTTTTTTCTCTTGAAATCCCTGATTGGGTGATCGATCCGTTCTCTGAACCCAGCACAGGGGTGCCAATCCATCCAGAAGAGAAACTTGTAAGATTGAAAAATGACCAGGATCTGAAACCAAAGTTCAAAACCTCTTACCGAGCCTTTTGGATACAAACAGCGATCCCAAAACGCTATCCAACCCTGTGGATAGACATCAAGTTGATTTTCATTGCTTTTTCCACTTCCAACTTGGTCGAGAGGGGGATTCAGCGCTGTGTCCAGGCTAATCACCAACTAAAGAAACAAACTCAACATCACAGTGTGTGGTGATCTGAAACTGCTCCTCACAAACCTTCATCCTGATGTTGACAGTTTCATTGAAATGCACCACGCCCATCCATCTTATTAACCAGGGTAGTTGTTAATGATGACTGTTTCTGTTTTAGAATTTATTTCATGTTCAGTTCAAGGTGTTTGTGATTGAAGAATAAATGTTAACCATTTTTGTTTGTTAAAATTGTTTTTTATACTCTTTAAACTGTTTGTGACTGAAGAAACAACCAGTTCTTATGACATTTAACAATATCGTCGTTCTTGCGTTTGTTGGAAGAGGGGTAAAGAGGGGATCGTTGGCATTTTTATCCGATGCTGAAGGGGAAGGTAGCAAAAAAATTTGAAAACCACTGGCCTAAATTATTCATGATATTCTGTCTCTTCATTTTAATGGCATTCCTTTATTTTACAGACATGGATTTTACATTCTCTCTTATGGACCAAAACCTTGACGTGGTAAGAGAGCTTGTGTGTCTCAATGACCCTGAGAGCTATGCCAGCGGAAGTTTCACTCCTGGTAGCGCTTCGCAAGCCGGAAAGATCAAAATAGAGAGGCCAGACAAATTTTGGATCCACAAACCAAATACCGACTGTCCAGCAACCGCCGGCTATTGGCAACGGGAGCAGCAGCGACTGACCGATAATCGTTGGCTACACCTATCAGCTACTGTTTCGTGGAGAACGCAGGACATGGTCGGACAAACTCGATTCATGGCCATCCATCGGTGGAAGGCAATGGCAAACCACCACCGTATCTTGCCATGAAAGTCATGCCAATGCACAAGAAAACATCTAACGACAACAGCGTGAATGGGTTTAGATCAACTAACACCTCGCTCGGTAGGGATTTCCATGCTCGATAGGTGGAGCCCGACCGTCATCCAGAGACTGTCAGAAACAACAACAACTTTGAATAGGAACGTGGAATGTGAGAACGTTATTCCAAGTTGGCAAGCTAGCAAATGTGAAGCAAGAAATGGATCGCTTGAAAATAAATTTGTTGGGACTATGTGAAACAAGATGGCCAGGGGATGTTTAGATCTGAATGGAAGCAAGGTCGTTGTATACTCAGGAGGAAGCAAACATAAAAGAGGGGTGGGAGTCATAGTCGACCAAATGATCAGCAAAAGCTTACTCGGCTATTGGGCTATTTCAGACAGAGTTATGATAGTGAGGATAAAAGGCAAACCCTTCGATATTAGTGTAATCCAACTGTATGCACCAACAGCAGATAGTAACGAAGAAGAAATTGATCTTGTCTATGAACAGCTAGACAAGGCTAAAAGGCAATGTAAATCACAAGATGTCATCATCGTGATGGGCGATCTCAATGCAGGTTTGGGTTAGGAGAGATGAACGAAAGAGGAGAACGTTTGGCTAGCTGGTGCAAAGCAAACAGCCAAACAATCATGAACACTTGGTTCAAGCAACACAAGCGCCGTCTCTGGACGTGGAAGGATCCGGGAGGGAGGGTCAAGAACCAAATTGACTTTGTCACCATAAACCACCGATTCAGGAACGCCGTCCAAAATGCATAAACGTATCCTGGAGCAGACTGTGACAGCGATCACAATCCAGTAGTTTGTAACATCAAAGTCCGGCTTCGTAGAATCAAACAAGTATCAGCAGAGGCAAAGCTTCAATGGAATCTGCTAAGAGAGAACACAGAGGTAAAAGCTCAATATTCAGTTGCAGTACAAAATCGGTTTGATGTGCTCGAAAGTGAGCAAGTAAGTAAATGGGAAGTATTGAAGGAAGCCTTGGTCAAGACCAGCAGAGAACTCATCCCACCAGCAAAACTACAACAGAGAAAATAATGGATGAATGCAGAGATTTTGTACTTGATGGAAGAAAGGCAAAAAGTGAGAAATAGAGATTTCGAACAGTACCGCACACTAAATAGAGAAGTCAGACAGAAGTGCAGAGAAGTGAAGGAAGAGTCGATAAACAACCAATGTGCAGAAATCGAAAGATGCAGAACAACTGACCCATCATCGATACATAAAAAAGTCAACATCCTTATTGGTAAGAAAACATGCACTGCAAGTGGGTGCATTAAAGCAAGAGACGGATCACTATTGATGGAAAAAGAAGAACTCACAGAACGATGGGCAGAATACATCAAAGAACTCTTCATGGACGAAAGAGGAGAAAAACCTATCATTCAAAAGCCTATGGAAGGCCCGGAAATCCTAAAAAGCGAAGTCAAAGCAGCCATTAATAAGATGAAGAGAAAAAAGGCTGTAGGACCAGACAGCATCTGCATCGAAATGATACAAGCACTTGATGAAGTCGGGATCGAAAAAGTAATAGACCTCGTGTATGCTATTTATGACAGCGGAGAAATTCCACCAGATATGTCCAAATCGATTTTTATTACCCTCCCCAAGAAGCCAGGTGCAACAGAATGTGAGCTCCATCGAACCATTAGTCTAATGAGCCACATAACCAAAGTCTTAATGAGAGTAATTGTGGGAAGAATTCGTAGACTATCAAGGCCAGAAATAGGCAGAGAACAGTTTGGATTTGTGCAAGATGCAGGTACCCGAAATGCCATCTTTATTATGAGAATATAGTGTGAAAGAGCCATTGAAATGCAGCAAGATATCTATCTATTCTTCATTGACTACAGTAAGGCTTTCGACAAAGTGAAGCATGAAACTCTACTATAAATGTTGCAATCTTTAGACATGGACGAGAAGGATATTAGAATCTTGAGAAATCTCTACTGGGAGCAAACTGCTGCAGTTAGGGTACAAAATCAGATTGGAAGATACAGTAATATAAAGAGAGGAGTAAGACAGGGATGCGTTTTGTCTCCAGACCTATTTAATTTATACAGTGAGCAAATAATGAGAACCATCAAAGAGGAAAGTGGATTTCTCATAGGCGGATTTAACATGAATAACACCAGGCACGTGGATAACACTACCCTCATTGCAGATTCACTACAGAAGCTTCAACAAATCCTAAACATTGTGAAAGAAGAAAGTGCGGGAAAAGGGTTGAGCATCAACAGAAAAAAACCCTTTTGTATGACAATAAGCAAAAAGAAACAAGTAAATTGTACCTTGAAAATTGACGATGAGCAGATAGAACAGGTGAACAAGTTCAACTATCTTGGAAGTATGGTCACCTCAGATGGCAGAAGTGTAACAGAGATACGCAAAAGGATAGCTATGGCAAAAGAGTCTTTTGAACGTTTGTCAAAGATCTTGAAGTGTCAAACAATGTCAATGGCCACAAAGTTGAGAGTACTCGATTGTTATGTCTTCCCAATCCTGATGTACGGTTGTGAAAGCTGGACGATCATGCCAGAATTGGAAAAGAAATTGAAAGCGACTGAAATGTGGATGCAAACGCAGAATGCTGAGAATCTCTTGGACAGAACACGTTAGCAATGAGGAAGTTCTAAGAGGAAATTACAGCAGAATACTCCTGGGAATCATCAGAAAGAGACAGTTATCGTTCTTAGGTCATGCAATAAGGAAAGAAGGACTATAAAATCTGGCACTCACTGGAAAAGTATGTGGAAAAAGAGGAAAAGGAAGACCAAGGCTAACGTTCATAAAGAGCCTATCTTCATGGACCAAAGTCGAGGAGAGTGAAATATTGAGAAAGTCGAAGGACAGGTTTAAATGGAGAAGCATGACCGCCGACGTTCTGCAAGGACATGGCACCTGTGGAGGAGGATTTTAGATTAAAACAATGACAATTCTAACAACCTGTAAGCAACTCGTGCCAACTTAAATGTTTTCTTCTCGCTTTGCAGCTTCCGATCATGTCGATAGGGGTCACTGTAGTAACTGCTTCTTGCTTCTAGCTTTTTCGAAGATTAATTGCGCCTAAGCCTAGCAATATGCTCCGAATACAACCAGCCTTGGATTTTTGTTAATACTGTCAATTCAAATTTGATGTTTATTTTGAATGCGTTGATGGCATCATACGAAAGCATTTATAGTGGGGTTGTTATGTTATACAACTTCATTATATTAGCCGTATAACTGATGCGACATGGTTACTAACAACTACATATTTATTATGGTACTTTTACATAATGTAAAGGTAAAACCCCCAAGAGATATCAATCATGCACGTGAGCTTTAACTGTCAATCCAGAAAAGGCGGAGTTAGAAGATCTCTAACCTCAGGTGAGTCATTAAAGATAGAAGCTGGCTTAATAAAATTAATTACATCTCATTACAGGGGTGATATGTATATAAATAAATAACTCTATTTTTTAATACTAATAAAAATATTAAAGAGGAGATTGAAATTTTCTCTTTATACATATTGAAATGCATAAATATATTTACATTTATAAATCTATTTACTTACATATTTATAAGATGACAAGGAAGTCTGAATGTGTACCACAACATTTCACGTTGTCCTGAAACCACTATTTACATAGTTAGAAGGTCTCTAACCTCAGATGAGTCATTGAAGATAGAAGCTGGCTTAATAAAATTAATCACATCTCATTACAACCCTCTTGAGACATTAAGAAATTTATTATAGTCAATTAAAAAGTCTAGACGGTCTGTTTATCCACTGGTATGAATGAAAACTATGAAAACTAAATCCTAACTAATGCATGCATGAATTTAACGCTTACATGAAACTAATTTAGACAATCACATTACAAAATGTGTGTTTTAACAAAATAAAACATTTCCAAAATATAGAAAAGAATACTTTAACCAATTTTGAATTTTACAAAACTAATTTAATTATCTAAATAATTTCATATGATCGTAAGGTCAGGGTAGACTGCCCTGTCTGTCCTTATCGAATCTGAGCAAGGGCGTTATTCTGTCCCTTTACGGCACTACTCAGATTTTACATTTCCTCAATTAAGCTCGTCGGTTTTTTGACTGATCTTCAACTTCTTGTGATATATTGTCCTACACACGGCTCGGTATTTCCTTCATCAACATGTTCTCGATTGTAACATTGTCATCGAACGATTGTTCATCAACATTTTCGTTTGTTTTCATGATGTGCCTTCTATTTCGACGATATTCTCTCCTGTCTGGCGTTTTCACTATGAACGATATCGGAGTGTCATTGTCCTTTGTGATAACTTGTCCTGGTTGCCACTGTCCTCTGGGTTCTTGTTGAAAACGGATAGTATCATTGACATTTAATTTCGGCAACGATTTCGATTGTTTTTCATAATACTGTTTTTGTCTCTGCTTCTGTTTCTTCATTTTCTTGACGATTTTCGAGTTGTCACAATTCGGTTTCAATTGTTCTTGAGTTGTCGGTATTGTCGATCTGAGTCGTAGATTCATAAGCATCTGAGCCGGTAATCCTAGATCTTCGATCGGTGTATTTCTGTACGCCAAAATACTTAAGTACGGATCTTTCCAATCCTGTTTTGCCTTAGTGAGCATTTTCTTCACACTTTGCACAAATCTTTCAGCTAATCCGTTTGACTGCTGATAATTCGGACTCGACGTTGTGTGTTCGAAACACCACGATTTCGCAAACTCTTTGAACTCTGCTGACGTGTAATTTGATCCTGAATCAGATCTCACGATGGACGGAATGCCATGTCGGGCAAAAAATGACTTCATATGTGTTATGACACATGACGATTTCATACTTTCCAATCGAGCAAGTTCAAAGTATCTAGAGTAAGAATCTACTACTAGCAAATAGTTCTGATTATTCCAATGAAATATGTCAGTACTAACACTAGACCATGGCATGTTGGATTGCTTACTTTCAGTCATTGGTTCTTTAGTGTTCGAATTTCGGTTCTCTAGGCAAATGCTGCATTTCGATAACTAATCGGTAATTTGCGCATTAGCTTCTGGCCAAAATATGAACTCTCTTGCCTATTTTCTAGTCTTTTCAACACCTAAATGCGATTCATGAAGTTTCTCTAACATCGATTTTCGCATTTTCATAGGAATGACGATTTTCTCCCCTTTTAGGATTAATCCATCGGATTCGGATAACTCATCACGGCAATTCCAGTATTCCTCAATTTCGTTAGGAATGTCACTTTTGTTATCGGGCCAACCATTTCTGATCACCTGTTTCAACATTCCCAACGATTTATCTTTCGAAGTCTCGGTTTTGATCTCTTGCAGATTCTTATCTGTCATCGGAGTGTTCTTAACGATCATATTTACGAAGCACTGAATGTCATTTTCCAAATCATCCACTTTCTCTGTTTTGATTGAAGCTCTTGATAAAATATCAGGCACGACTAATTCTTTCCCACGCTTGTCGATTAATGAGAAGTTGTATTTTTGTAATCGTAGTAACATTCTCTGAAGTCTCGGCGAAGTGCACCCTAGAGGTTTCTTGACTATCTGCGATAAAGCTTGGTGATCACTTTCAACGATCACGTGTTTTCCATATGTGTAATCGTTAAACCTTTCTAATCCAAACAACACCGCAAGTAAATCTCTTTCAATGTTCACGTATCGGCTTTCGACATCCGTCAATGACCTTGATGCATATGCAACAGGTTTATTGTCCTGAAGTAATACGGCTCCAAGTCCTGTTAGCGAACTGTCACAACTAACGGTAACGGGTTTCTTCACATCATAAAATGTGAGAACTGGATTTTCGGTTAGAATATCCTTGATTTTTGAGTACCCTTTTTCTTGCTCGTGTGTCCATACGAATTCAACATCATCTCTTAGGAGATTTCGGATCGGCTCTGTCAATATCGACATTTTGCTAGGTAATTTACTGTCCCTAAGAGTCTTTGTACACCGTTTTTGTCACACGGAGCTGGCATTTCTCTTATAGCCTGTACTTTTGTTAAGTACGCAGTAATTCCACTTTGGCTCAAGGTGTGGCCAATGTAAGTAATTTCGGTTTCACGAAATTTGCACTTGTCTGGATTTAATGTCAGTCCTACGTCCTCACAACGCTTCAGAACTGGACATAATCTCTCATCGTGTTCCTCACGCAATCTACCTCAGACTAGAATGTCATCGGTGTCGGTTTCAACTCGTTCTAGATCATCGAATATTTGCGATATTCTCTTTTAAAATACCTCTTGAACAGAAGGAGGTTCAAACGGTACTCGCTCGAAACAGTACCTTCCCCAAGGACTGTTGAACGTGGTTAAGAGCTGACTTTCTTTGTCAAGTCTTAGTTGCCAATAACCATCATTTGCATCGAGTTTACTCATGTACTTTACACCAGTCAAACGAGTTGTTATGTCCTCGATAGTAGGTAACGTAAAGTGTTCTCTTTTGATAGCCGGATTTAAATTTCTCGGGTCAAGGCATACTTTTAGTTTTCCTGTTTTCGGTTTTTCTACCACGACTAACGAATTCACCCAATCGGTCGGTTCATCGACTTTGCGGATGACACCTTTGCTTTCCGTATCATCAAGCGTAGTTTTGAGTTTTTCACGGAGAGCTGCTGGAATTTTCCTCGGCGCGTTAATTACAGGTGTAACACTTTTATCTACTTCAATATGATACGGTTTCTCAAGACAACCTAATCCTGTAAATACCTTTGGGAACGACTTTATCGGATAATCAACATCTTTTTGCACAGCCATAATCACTTGTATGAGACTCGATTCAATTGATGCTTTAAAACCAAGAATCGGACTTTGATCTGTCTCAGCTACATAGAATTCAAAGTTCTTATCTTTCAATGTCAGTGTGCATTTGCCTTCTACTCGTAACTTATCACCTGAGTAACTTGTCAAAGTTGTTGATATTTTACGCAATTGAACTTTCGATAGTTTCTTGTAATTCGATAACGGTATGATGTTTACTTGTGCACCTGTGTCTATCTTGAATTTAATTGTCTTACCTTAGATTTTGAACGACGTAAAACACGCATCTTCCTGAATTTCCGTTTTCTTGTTTATAGATCCAACAAAGTGACTATTTTTTTCTTCGGAAGTACACAACGAATCTTCTTCAAGTCCGTGAACATTTCTTACGTATTTCGATTTCCAGTATTTCTTGAAGTGATTCATTCCTTTGCATTTCCCGCATTTCTTTCATTTCTTTCCATACGCTGGACAATTTCTTCTTTCATGAGTTGTACCACATTTTCCACAATCGAACGTATTGTTCTGTGAACTTTTATTTGCTCTTTGTTTCGAACTAGTGTTAAATTCTCTCACAGTTTTGTGTTTTTGCGGTTTTCTTTTAACTGTACAACAGAGATTAGCCAAGAAAACAAAGTTCGGATAATTGCTATTTCCCATTGATCAGTACACCATATATATGTACTTTTAGATTTTCTATTTTAATTCTGTCACTATATTTGGTTTGCTATACATGGACTTTGTGGTCTTTGTTACTCCTTGATTCAGAATACACAAAATATAGTACTAAAAATCACCTATTTTTATCACGAAATCTTCGATATATAGGCTTATGAGTAATTTTCATAAAACATTTGATATTCCTGATACGATTTCAAAGACTCTGTGTAAGGCATATTTGATTACGTAAGATATATTTATCTTCTCTCTCTTTCTCTCTCTCTCTCTTCATGTTTCTAGTTTCTAGTTGCTCTTGTCACTCAGGCAAAAGTATTAGCTTGCTTCTATCTTTTATTTCTTATTGATTAATTGGTCTTAAAAATGGTATGTAACGGGTTTGTTTATTGCACAAGAATTTGCCGTGCACATACAGACTATTGAACAAGGGTAGCACTTTGCTACTCCTTTTCATTTATCCCCTAACTTATATTTTTGATAATTTGTGTTTCAGGTTCGGAAACTCTCCATGCTTTAGCTGTTATACACATAAACACTACATCATCAGTTGATATTATTTTCCAGTGAGCCATAATTCAGTCACAGTTTTCAAAGGTTATTTTCCAATTTACCGTCCTGTCTTAAACAGTGACAGCCTGAGGCAATCGAGCACATAGCCGTTCGATATTAACATTCGAATTATTTGGAATGTTTTCACTAACTTTTCAAATGAGGTTGTGTCAATTTTTCGAGCATGGCAAGATCTGGACCAGGTAGAACTGGCATATTCTGCGGCTGAGAATCAAAGGCCAAGAGGAGTTGTATGAACAGTTTTGGGATCTGCACCCCATTTGCTGTTGACGAGTTTGTGCAGCAGGTTGTTCCTTGTTTCCACTTTTCCTCTGAGCTTGGTCACATGTTGTTGAAAAGACAGCGTTCTGTCAAGGGTCACTCCCAAGTAGACTGGATTCGGGTTACTTTGAACTTTTTCTCCTTCCCAGGAAACACTTAGCTGTCGTTGGGCTTGCCTGTTCTTCAAATGGAAGCTGCAGAGCTGTGTTTTGCTGTGATTAGGCTTGAGATGGTTAGCTTTATAGTACACTGACATCCCTGCCAGAGCGTCTTGCAGGGTGTCTTTGACATAATGGGAAGCCTGGCGTCTGGGTGGTTATGCTTAAGTCGTCCGCATATATGAACCTGCTACATGCCAGAGATTTGGGTTGACCGTTTGTGTATATGTTGAACAAGGTAGGTGCAAATACGCTTCCTTGTAGAAGTCCATTGCGATGGCTAAAACAACGACTCCGACGATCATTCAGTACAACATAGTACCTTCGGTTCGAGAGCATGGATCGGATAACGTTGCACACAGGATCATTAGTGAAGTGGTACAGCTTGTTGATCATTAGTCTGTGTTGGATGGTGTCATATGTCGTGCTCAGGTCAACAAATGCTGCTCCTGTCACTAGTCTGTCCTGGAGGCCGTCTTTAATGTGTTGAGTAAGGTTTAGAAGCTGGTTTTCACATGATTTACCGACTCTGAAACCTGCTTGATCTGGTGTAAGCTGTAGCTTTACTACTGGTGTGAGAAACGTTAGTAGGAGTCTTTCGAAAACCTTGTAGCTGATGCAGAGCAGTGAGATTGGCCGGTAATTCTTAGGGATATCAGAGTTTTTGCCAGGAGTGAGGTTTGCTACTTTAGCTTTCCTCCATATTTGGGGAATCTGATATGTGCTGAGGCAGTAGTTGACCATTTCTAGCCCAAGTTCTTCAGAAATTCTGTCAAGATATCATCGGGTCCAGGCGCCATGCCGGATTTTAGATCTTTTATGGCTACAGTCCGTTTTTCAGTTGTGAATGGACGTGTTAGATGTGACATGTTTTGGTCACACATAAGCACTCTGGTCGCAAAATACACTCCGTATTCTCGTCTTAACTCACTACTGCGGCCGTTGGTGATAAGTTGACTAGCAAATTGATTTCAGTCGGCTTTCCGCAAGTTGAACCTGGGCTTGAATGGGACTTTCGAGAAATTCAGAGCACCTCTCAGCTTTACAGCAATTGTACGGTGTTAGGGTCTAGGTATTGCTGGAAGTACCTCCTTGCTGGCAGTGGGAGATAGGTCGTCGTCGACAAAACATAGGTCAGGGCTATAGCCTCGTCTCCATCTGGTATTGTGGAAGGACTTCGGGAGTTTTGAGTCATTAAGCAGGAAACGACTCTGTGCCTGTGCCTGTGCCTGTGCCCAGGTTTCGACTAGGTCCCCATTCTTATCATTGTCTGCATAACCCCATCTGGTAATGTGGGAATTGAAATCATCTATAATGATCTTATGCTTCCGCATACAGTGAGCTGGGGGGTTAGTTTACATAAAACAACTCCCTGGTGCTTTGTAGATGGATGTAACTTGCACATCTTGAAGACCTAGTGTGATGAGCTCTATGTTCTTATGAAGTATGGGCTGCCTCGACCTGAAGATTGTTTCTGGCAAAGACAGCGGATCCATATTTGTCATGTCGTATTTCGGCTACCAGCTTCATACCGGGAAGATTCGGTCTGTTACTGGTGGGCTTCAGGTGTGTCGCTTGGAGGCATACAATGTCGTAGCTATTTGTTGTCTGAGAGAGTAGTTGTGACTTCACATCTGTATAGCCCTCAATGTTGAAGGATGCATCAGTCAGAGCCGTTTCTGACAAGAATCGATTCTGACAGGAACCCGTGGTTTCGTCTTTGGTGTGAAGACATTGTTGAGTAGGTAGGTAATATCAAACTGGGTCTGATTGGGAGATGATTGTTGCAAGTGCTGCAAAACTTCACCTACTGAAGTCAAGTAGAGCTTCAGGTTTTCCCAGGATGCGTCAGGTGGAGACTTTCTGCTTGCATCCCTTAGCTGATGTTGACCAAGGATAAAGGTCAATAACATATGTGATAACTACATATCTGCCACATCTATGAGGAATTGTAAAAAATTTCTACGTCAGTTTAATCAATTATAATCATGCAGTTAAGAAAAGGCGAGAACGATGAGGGTGATGTAATTTTTTGGGTTTTTCTTTTGAAGGTATTTTGCTTATTAGCTCTTCAAAGAAAATCATGTGCAGGCTATGCACAAATGTAATTTTAATGTTTGTAATAGTACCCTCACTGCAAGCAGAAAGCTGAGCAAGACGAAGGTTTTTCTAGTTGTCTGAGCTTCATTTATCTTGTGCAGATTTAATTCAGGGACTTGTTTTTCATGCTGAAATCAAAATGCTCGTGATAATTTAAGAAATGAGCATTGTAAAGTATGATTTTTACAGTCAGGGTTTCGAAGTGGGGTAAAGGCACTGTCGAAGATTAAAAACGTCAGGGAAGTAAGTGCAACTTTGCTGGCGTATCAAATAAGGTAAGTATTCCACAGTGCGGAAACGTGATTTCAACGATCAAAGAGAAAGAAAGGGCAAACATGAAAATGAACCGTCTTTGTTTTGAGGAGGTATTAAATTCCATACAGCCAAATTCTGATTTGGATCGTCAAGGCTTGCCTCTTCAAGGAAATGATGACGAATATTCAAGCCTAATAGCTCGGAATACATGGAGTATCTGCGAACGCACTACATCAATGACATCGTTATCAATCCATTAAAAGTTGAAAAGAATCTTGTTTGTGCCATATTAAAGGAAGAAAATATTGTTTAGTTCCATGAAGTGATTGAGTATGGAAAGGAAATCGATGCAACACAATGACTGCTAATACCAAATGTTATGATTATTGTAAATTAGTTTTGGCGAATCCAGCAACCACAGCAACCGCTTTGCACTCGTTTTCGCTTGCACGAAGAATAAAAACATGTCTGCATTCGAATATGCTAGAAGTGCGACTCAACTCAATGGCCATCTGATGCAAACAAACAATTAACATATTCTTTGGGTATAATGAAATCGGAAACGAATTTGTTAGCAAAAAGGAAACCAGAAAGTTTATTTTAGGTTGACGTGGTTTTACTAGGTTTTTTAATTGTTCTATCTTTATGTATTTTTGTTGATTCTCAACTGTTACAAGTTTTACTTCACAAAAGTTTTTATTTTTCTTTCCTAATCGTACCTGCCACTTTTCTCAATAAACAATAAACAATGAAGTGTTTTTCATAAAAACATCGAATTCTATGAGCTACGGAATTCTCCTACTTTCTAGTCTGGGAAGTGCATGGAATGACGAACAGTACTCAGCTAGCACGTAAATCTTCCACCACCCCTTACAGCGTTCCTACGTTAGCTTTATATCCTGATAAAACCCCTCACCTTGCTTATCACTAGTCACCAAGGTTATCTGGAAACTATTCTAGGTGACTAAACAGAAAGTGTACCTTGACACTCTTTTTACGTTCAAACTGTTGGTAAAACCTGAGGTGCATTTTCACTAACCCCTTCATAAATCTCAGCTTTCCGGTTTCCAAGGAAATTTGGTTCAACATCAGCAATTAAACTCCATTCCTTTCCTCCTTCCTTTAACATCGAATCAATAAAACTCTTTCCATCAATCATCTTCCGTATTAAAAGACCGTCAAAAATACGGAACTTTACTTTATTCTCCCCAAGGCTGCAAATGATTACCTAAATATACGAAACACTGTCCTCCTTTGTCAAGTGCTTTGAAAAATAACTTCATGAGGCCAAACTGGATGGGAGGTAGTGGAAAAGTGATCTTATCTCCGCTGACTAACGCTTCATTTATATTTGTTTTTTCCCCCTACTACTAGATGTTCTTTGATTATCTAGTCCTTCTGGGTCCAATCTTTATCTCATGGCCGTCTGTCCCAGTAGCAGGAAAAGTCATGGTATTTGCTATAACCTCCTTCCTGGCAACGTAAAAATTCATCACTTTAAATCCACACATGTGACCCGTCTATATTTACCCAATAAAGAAAACCCTGTATTTACCTTCTCATAGCTTTCCTTGCCATGGACTGAATGGAAAGTAGGTACAGAACGTAAACTATTACTATTATGAAGTAAAACACACTTTAGAGTTCGCTTCGGTGAACCGATAAACAGTCTCCACTCAGGTGGATAATAGTTTTTAATGCCCAGTCAACCAGAAGATTCTCTAGATTTGAAAAAACAACAAATAAGTCCTTAACTTAAAAGAACTCTCGAAATGAGCTTTCCCTTGATTTTTGAAAAGAAACACTTGGTCCATGTATTAACAGTTTTCTCTTTTGTTATCTTGATCCTAAAAATTGAGATTGATCTTCCGAAAGGTTTAGATCATGAATTAGATCATTCAGCTCAATTTGCTTTAGGATCTGGGGCAAGGACTGAGATATATGTGATGATGTTTCATAGCTGTATTCAGCATCACTTTGTTGCAAACATACACGAGTGGTGTGTATTAGCATCAAATTAGTCAGCAATTTGACTTTCAGAACCAGGCTGTTCAGCCTCTTTGCTTGAAGTTTGTTAAAAGATATTAAATGGTACAATTTGCACTGGGGAGAATTTCCTGAAGACTGACACAGGATGAAGTTTTTATTCCAAATCTTAGATGATGATTTGGCTTCTTGGTAGTCCATAAATGAAGCAAGCTATAACAAATGAAGCAAACTGTATGTGAAACCCAAGGCTTTACATACAGGCAAAAAAGCTCAGATGCGAGAAACTTTAAGGAAACAAATTCTTCCAGAACTATGGAGAAAAATTCAGAAAGAGTTCGACAAAGTTGATTCGAGATGAATATCGAAAATTCATTAAAGCTGTTCATTCAGCGTACTTCCTTTGTTTAAAACCATACATCTCTATGAATTATGTGTGCTACTTAATACCCAAAAAGACACAGAGAAAAGACAATCTGAAGACTAAAACCAAGTGTAAAGCCCTTTTCAATAGCTTCTTCAATAAATAAAATGATTGGCGCCATGAAGCACTGAAAAATATTAAAAGTAAAAAACAGTCCAAAATTCCTAAGTAATGTTCTGTCCTAAAGTAAATTTGTTCCTGGGTCGGCACTTTGACTCTTCATTTGTTCAATAAATTAATGGGATCACAATTAATATCGAACTTCTCTGTCAGACATAAAACACACTTTTGTGTACCACAAACCAAGACATTTAAAACTATACAAGAGTCCACTTGACATTAAAAATTATTTTTATCTTTTGGTTCCAGATGTTTTGGAACAGCTCTGTGTCATTCTTACAGCATCTGTCATTGAAAGATCTACTGTGATTATTAAACCGCTGTTTGAATGCTCCTTCACATAAACCAAGATAATTGATATATCTCGCTGGTTACTCAAAATTTGTAGACCAAGTGTTTCTGCAAACGTACACTATCCTTTGTGCATTCGTCCCATTCAACTCTGTCGTTACATTTTCTTACGTCATCTGGGGACTGAATCTTCAAAACCTGGATGTTATGTTTCAGGATTCCGCTTTTAATATCTGGTGTACAACTTTAACTAAGTCTTAATATGTTCTAGTAGTTGTCTGGTAGTTACAGTGTCTAGGAAAGTGATTTGGATGAGTTATAAAATTTTTTATCTATGTTGATTTTAACGCTCGTTTTCTCACGGTATCTCATTGAATCCACAACTTTTAAAGCTTTTTCTTAAGTAGGGCCATCATTCATAAATGACTCTTCGTTAGATCAAATGTCCGATAGTCTCCAGGATACCAATTTTGGTACTTGCTTTATTGTCGAGGGGAGCTTATTGGATTTACCGTGAATGTATCAGTATTGTTTCCAGATTTGAGGTAGGACTAATAATTGCTATATTGAAATTTACGTCCAAGAAGTCCGTTTAACTAAGTTTGTTTCATTTAATCTACTGCTTGCTTCGTACTTCAATACCTTGCAAAGCTTTTTCTTCGACATTACTGTTTCAAGACCAGATTTGTTAACATCGCCGAGGCCATTGTCTTTGTGAAGGGCGATACTTCATATCCCAAATATCTTCACAAGCTTTGACAAGAGGTAAAACCGAATATTTCGCAGACTTCAGCCCCGTCGAAACTTTCCATTCTAACATCAACACTTTAGCTAAGTTGTCAATTTTGTGGAGGGATAGGAATTTTTTCTCTCGTAGAAAACCATACAAGGCATAAAGCCATTAACAGTTTGGCACTGTGGAAATAGAAAAAAAACACGAAAGAACGACAGAAAAAAAGTTGGGTCGTGAGATAGGGATTGACCTTCGACTTACACGTTAGAGACATATGATAAAAAGAAGTACTCGGAAGCCAAGGTCTATAATCTAGCTGCCCAAGGAAAGAAATATGTACAGATAGATTTATAGCAACAACGAACAACAACTGCATGAAGATGAAGACGTTTGGAGAAACGAATTATATGATATGCAACAAACTGCGCTGGTACCACCGGAGCAATCTCATCAGAAGACTTCTCAAGACAATAACTATAGAAAAGACTAAGAATGGCCATATTTTGTCGATGAGACAAAGGTTGAAGAGTAGCAGGAAGATTTGGACCTACAAAGTTACAAGCTAGGATTTATGATACCAAAATCTCAAATCTGATTAATATAAGGAGGAAACTGCGGCAAAGAAACAGTTGTCATATGGAGAAAAATTTGCAGAAAGCAGTCCAACAAAGACAGCACCCTTTTTCCAAGAGAAAATAACAAACTGAACACCATTTAAAAGTTGACGAATAATCCGCTTGCCAGAATGCAAAGCAACATTGTAAATCTTTTATAAATCTTACCTTTTTAGTTTTGGTAACAAATAAATTTACATAACCGTTCAGCATAGCAAGATTTGGCATGAGAAATCACCAATTTACAAGCATTGTTAGCCATGCTATAAGAAACCAGAGGTTCGTTACATCAAACACATAAGGACGGAATATGGAAATATTGCAATGAGCAATGTCAGAAGAACAATGTGCATTGCACCATGGAGGAGAACTTGGTTTCACTTTGTAACTACGACAAGGCATCAGTGTTGCATAAACTGCAACACTGTGGACTTGGATAAATAACAGCCTGCAAAGACATAATAAACACCTTATATGTAGGACTGTCTATTCCTTAGAAAGGGTATTTGATTTACATACTTTGATTAAACTGCTTTTCATATCTTGTTAAAGTTCCAGGTAAATGTATCACACTAAATTGTTGGCACCTTGTTCTTTACTTGATTAGATCTAACGCCTATTTTCTAGGATTTTACTTTATTGTTTTTTCTCAATGTGATCCCAGGGAATTGTGAGAAATTTTAAAAAGAGGATGGGTTTGTAAGTAAAAGTGATTTAATTGCTATGAAAGAGTTGAACTGTCTGTTTTATTAACAATAACAGCTACTGGTGACTGGCATTCCTAGTGAATTGCCTATGGAATAGAAAAAACGATCTTTTACATATTCTGGAAACCCACTTATGTGACCAGCATGGAGGTTATAAATACTGACAAAACCACAGTCAAAGTGGTAATTATTGACCGTACTTTATCAGACTTAAGCTGGTTTAACATTACATATTTTGATTAGTCTCAAGGAAGCTGGCCTTCACGAGTTTGGGGTGGAAGTTTCATGAATGAACGAAAAAGTGATTTTATCTAACACTTATATGAAAAACGAACCCGTAAAATATCAACGAACTTGGGAACGGTTGTTTGTATGAAGAGAGGAGGCATTTTAATATTTATCTCATGACTTAATTAAACTCGTTTGGATTGCTAGCATTTGTAGTTACACAAAGTAATTAAGAGTCCTTTAAGCAAACTAAGCACATGAACATTTACTATTTATTTAGTTGTTTATTGGAAATCGTTATACCGGACAGAAACAATTCAGTTATTAGTTATTAGTAAATTCAGTTAGGGCAATAATCAATTCCCTTGGTTAGCCGTGTAAGTGTGATATTTGACATGAACTTTTGGCAAAATTCTCAATGGGTATTATTTCTGAAATGAACAGTTAGTCCATTGGTGTTCTACTTCAATCAAGTCCAGTGATAGTTAAGTCAAGGTCGAGCTGCGTAATAAGCAAGTTGGATATTGTGGTTTCTTTCTCTTTAATGTTCTTGCACTTGATGATGATACAGTCAAGCGGGGAAGGTTTGTAAAATTACGGTACTATTTATCTGGATTTGGGATGACACAGTTAACGGTAGGGAGTCATAAAAGGGGTGTGGCGGGCGATAACATCAAGAACTGGGAAATGCAGCTTCGCACATTCGCCTGTAAAGAGATGGTTCGTTAAACCGGTATATCACAGTTGCATTCACTAGCTGGGGTGGTTCCTGTTTGGACTTGAAAATAGTGGACTACCGGGCCAACCGCTATACCCGATATTTTAGCTTTAAACCAATTAATTTGTGTATGTTTCACATTATTAATTTGAATTAACCATGAACTGTATAAACATAAATTATTCAACACTCTGTTTGCGCGGTAGGGAAACAAAATGTTTGCGGCAACGAAAAGCGGCATGTCAACTGATAAAGTTCAGGTCCCATTAGAAAAGATTCTTCTGAAGCTTTCGCGCATGAAGTTGGTTACAGTGGGCGAGTTTCTGGAAATTCCAGATACAGGGTTAAATTGGCAAGAGTCCTTATGAGTTATTGAATGTCCTCTAATTATAATGAGATAGAGGATAATGACCAGAAACTGGAAAGTTTTAGTAGTCTTAAGAAAGCTTTTCGTCCTTATTTTAGGCCCAAGTTGGTTCCAGTTGTAAGAAAGATGACAACCATGGAGTTAGACTGATCCAGAAGAAGTAAAAAATGTGATTGCAGATTTAGAGACCAGAAGAGTATTGGAAGAGTATAAGGAAATGAAAAGAAGCTGGCTGAGATGGGAAAAAAGTTAAAAGGAAAAGTGGAGATAATTCCAATAATGAACGATAAAACTAGTTCGGAGATATATGAAATCATTATTGATGGTATAAAAACTGATGCAGAGGATGAAGATCAAAGGATCCCATCTTGTGTTGCAACTACTACGGAAGCATTAACATGCTTGTGTCTTGGTGAAAATGGTGGAAATCCTTTTCAAAGCGAATTGAAATCATCGAGATTGGTGGTGCTGCCTAAGAGAAAAGGTTTGATTATGTTAGGTTGTGAAATCAATTTTCGGTAGGTAAGAAACTTGGTTTCACAGATAAAGGGAATTTGGGGGTGGGGGATCATGCAAGTT
The DNA here is from genome assembly GCA_003991215.1 of Morbakka virulenta. Classification (NCBI taxonomy): domain Eukaryota; kingdom Metazoa; phylum Cnidaria; class Cubozoa; order Carybdeida; family Carukiidae; genus Morbakka; species Morbakka virulenta. Next base: position 57,048 of record RDPX01000248.1, read on the forward strand.
GTTGCTATAGGAAGTGACCTCCGATTGTATTTGGATCCAACCAGGGTTATCTCTCTTGAACGTGTACTCAGTATTGTGCGAGGATCTTACAAAAAAAACAGCGTTGGACCTGTTTCTGGACCTTAACTGAAGCAGTCAAAAGGAAAGAGAGGATGCGTAAGCATTTTTATTTCAGAGTGCTGAGCTTGAGGTAAACATTTTGATTGCTGCAGAGGTCGAGACGAAAATCACTGACCCCAAGCTTGTGCAAAATGCTTTTATTCATACAGAATGTACTGGTCTCCGACAGAATGCTATCCGCACCCATATGCACCTATTCCATGAGAAGTTACGCAATACACCAGAAAATGAGCTGATTGCTTATCTCAACAGTGTTATGAGTGAAGAAGAGGCTAGAGGAGGTGGTTATCATGAATCTTGAGAAACCATAGATAAAAGTTTCAAGTCTTGAAACCTCAGGTTTAGATCCATTCATGAGGCAATTAGTTCAGAAACTGAAAGCATTAAATCCAGATGTTCGTAAAGTTTATACGAATATAGCAAAGTTAAATGGAAACAAGCCCAAGTCTGATTTGAACACTCCAGCTGGTAGACCTTGAAGTAGGAAGTGATGAAAACACTGCAGAGCTGATAACATATTGTCATTGTTCGATTGTTCCAAGAGTGGCTTTCGAACTCAAGGCTGAAAGAGCCCCCCTTTATTGTCACACTAGATGACCTTGCTGGGGAGAGACAACCAGCAACCTCAGAATTTTGTCTCAACATTTTCTATGCAACTACTGTAGTAATGCGCGGAGACCTAATAAAAATTAGTGCTAGTGCTGCGTGTCTTGCCGTTAAGTACTGTGATTAGGTGTCAAAGAAGCCACTGGCATGATCATAAAGTCTTGTACAAGGCTATTAACCTCTGCTGCACAGAAAGACCAAATATTGAAAGGTCAATGTGAGTTAATGGCTCATCTTGATCCACATCAGCATGAAAATATTGTAGGATTAGTTGCCAAGATGTGTTTGGTGAACTGCCGAATTGCTGACAGCAGACGCAAGCATTATGGGACACTGGTGTCCAAGTATCCTTGTTGAGTTTGTCATGCCTCTAGCAACAAATTAAAGACTTTGAGGTTAACAGATTTTCCTTGATTTTGAAAGAAGAGCTGGACCTGGAAGCAGTGGATGGAAAATCCATACCGTATGAAGAATATGTACAACTGCCATCCAAGATGGGTGGAGCATTTGTAATGATGTTTTTTCTTGTGAAAAGGTAAGATTGTCCAATCAATAATAGGTTACAATGTCATTGTAACCTATTATTAGATAGGTTACAATGTCATTGTGACCTATTATTAGATAGGTTACAAAATAGCTTAATACGTGCGAGCGGTACACGTCTGTCAACTGACTCCAGCTATCCTAGCTCTAAATTCGAGTTCTCTTCCCTTTGAGTTAAGCAGTTTAAAGACTACCTGGGCTATGTGGACCATTGTGGTCTCTTCACTGATAACAACTCACTCCCTAATATCATGAAAACCACCAAAACCGATGAAACTACCAAAAGATGAAGCTCTGAACATTCTGAATTCAACCTCGCTGTCTACTACCACCCAGAAAGTATCAAAAGGGACACAGAGCATCTTTCCAGATTACCCCTACAGATCTCGAAATACAAGAAATTATGTATAGAAGTTGTGCAAAGTGATGCTTTCTGTGCCATTGTAGCAGGGCTGCAAGTGCAGGGAGAGACTGGAAGTGTGCATTATGCCAATGGCCGCTACTGTTTGAGGAGATCCCGAAGCCCTAGCCAAAGAAGAATGGACCTCTCTGTAACCTATGGTACCCACACAACGACAAGATAGTACCTTTACCCATTTATCAGTTTCAGATTCAGGCATTCAAGATCCATCCAAATTAATGAGCAGCATAAAAAGAGCATCTCCGTCAAAAGCCACAACCCATTTCTTTTCAGCCTTGCGATTTTGTGGTGGTTCGTGACACGGTACACTGTGGTGGAACTAGAAAACGTAGAAGCATTTGGGACCAGAATATCTCTTCTCTTTCTTTCTCTCTCTCTCCTCTCGATTTCAAAGACTCTGGGTAAAGCATATTTAATCACGTAAGAGATATTTATCTTCTTCTGTTGTTAGCGTAATGCAATGCTCACTCCGCGTGCGTAGTTTGAGCACTCTAGCAGGATCCCACAATACCTCTTTAAGCTGTGTTTGCTCCGGCAACACGGTCAGAGAGTTGTCTCAGAAGCTCTGTGCTGCACTGACGAGCCCACAAAGGGCGAAACAGTACTGTCTGCAGATTGAGTATATATATATATACATATACATACATACATATATATATTTATATATATATATACTAGCAGAGTATTGATTATTCCCTTGTGTTTGTTTTTCTATCGACTTCTGGATAACTTTTTTTCGGTTCTTTTTCAGTCCTCTCATTGTGTTCATTAGGCATCCCTGTAGTCTCTTATCACGTTTTGACGAAATCGGAGCTTTGCCGTGTTAAAACAGTTGACCTTCCAGCTCTACAAGGTCACTTCCTTTAGGCTATTCTATAGCCTCCCACAAAGTTTCGCTGCAACCGGAGGTCTCTAGGGCCGGAAACAGCTCTACTTCTTGTCCAGAAAGGCCACTTTCTGTGCCCCTATTTTCTTCCCTACGTTCTTAGTGCACAAAACCGCCTTAATTCCTGTTTAGCGGGTCACGTCTGGTTAGGTGAGGTCACACTCGGTTCTGTTTTAGACCTTCCAATGTCTATGAGGCTGAGCTATAGACCCCTGCAAAGTTTCCCTGCAATCAGAGGTCTCTAGGGCCGGAAACAGCTCAACTTCTTGTCCAGAAAGGCCACTTTCTGTACCCCTATTTTCTTCCCTACGTTCTTAGTGCACAAAACCGCCTTAATTCCTGTTTAGTGGGTCACGTCCGGTTAGGCGAGGTCACACTCGGTTCTGATTTAGACCTTCCAATGTCTATGAGGCTGAGCTTTAGCCCTCTGCAAAGTTTCCCTGCAATCAGAGGTCTCTAGGGCCGGAAACAGCTCAACTTCTTGTCCAGAAAGGCCACTTCCTGTTTCTTGACGTCACTTGCTGTCCCTCTGTTTTCTCCCCTGCATTTCCTCTGTTTTCTCCCCTGCATTTCCTCTGTTTTCTCCCCTGCATTCCCATGGAGGTTTCGTCCAAGTTTGGTGTCGATCGGACAAAAACTGTGCCTCTTATAGTCAACCAAGTGTCTTCAAAATGCATATTTTACCCTGTAACGTCACTGCCAGTTTAGTGAAGTCACTTTCGGTAGGCCTTAGTCACTTCCCGGAAGTTATCGGTCCACCCATTTGGACGCCAACCCCGAACACACAAGCAGACAGACAAACAGACAGCGCTTTATATTATATATATATATGTGTTTGTTAACAAAATGTCACGTGGGACACCTGTCTGATTTAGCACAATTCTTCAAATAAAGGAAGTGATAGTCAATAACTCATTTCGTGTAATATAAAGCTTGTTTGTCTTCCAGACAACTGTTGCGTTGTTGTTAAAATGTTAAATCTCCTCAAATACACAATCCAACCTTTTCTGGTGAAATATTAGGTACAGCAAGGACTGCTATCCAATACGTTAGACTTCTTGTGCAACTTTTGTTTTTGGTTAAAATTTTCCTTCTGTATTTGGGTTCCCATGTTGTGTCAATTTGCGCTTGCCATTTATCCTTTATCAGCACGTACTGTCAAAACGGGCATTAAAATACTCTTCCTTTTAACAAGGATATTAGGAGACGCAGACAGGACTCCGTTGCGCTACCATATCAGATACACATGAGAATGGTCTATGGTTCAAATGGTAATGAGTTTTTCAAGATCGGGACACTCAGGAAGGGGTAGAGGGATGGTCCAGTGGGCCACAGCTTGGAAAAACGAGCTATCGATTTTTGAAATTGTTGTGCCAAAAGTCATTAGCTTTCAAAATGAATCTTTTAAATGAATCTTTTAAATGAATCTTTACGTCATACACTGCATGTATTGTTCTATATACCAGGATCTATTTAACTAAGTTGAAACAGCACACTTAATACATATCAATATCTGTATGCTCGAATAAAGTGTTCTGTCAAAGGTGTTCCCTGAGCTACTTCTCGGCATTAAGGTAGGTTAAAGGTAAAGAACTTCTAAATAGCCATATTCTGCGGTAAATGTATTAATTTCAAAACATTAATCGCTATAGCGTGGTTACGGTACAAAAAACTGCTAGTTACATTCATTCATATGTTTCTCAGGTTACATATGCAGCTCATCACGGCTGCAATTGGTTTAGTATCAATAACTTGATCGAAGCATTTAAAACTTGGTTGCTCAAAGCGAAATCTCAAATAATGGCCAACAAAGACTCGATACCCTCCACCGACGTAAAGGGCCGCTATTGCTTAAAGAAGTCTTTTACTTAGAGCATGTGCTTGGAGTAAAGATTGGAGACTCTTTCGGTGCTTCGGCTGGAAAGACACACAAAAAGAATGCTGTTGAAAATCTAAGCCAGGACTCGTGTTTTGCTCCAAGTCGTCTGACAAAAATTTCTTGATTACATGGAATCACCGTATACCAGCTCTTATAACTTGCATGGTCTTAATGATTTGTCCTCAAGAGATACAAATTGCATTGGGTAAAGATCTCCAGGTAAATGCTAATTTGTATTCTGTTCACCTTCTAAGTAACGGTTCGTCCTGCTCTCTATAGTGGCACAATCCGAGTCAATACGACTCAGCATAAAGAGAAGGCTTGCATAGAGCAGAAATTGCTACATTCACACTAATAAAAATCAACTGTTATTGGACCACAGGGCAATTTACTATAAGGTACATCAAGTTGCTTTAAAATTTCACTGCAATGCTGTGTATTGAGTATTGGGTGTCCAAGCATATAGATTTTTTGAGAAATTGTACTATATAATTGTCTGTGTCTGTTTTCGCGCAGCTTGGGAAAACAATACTCGGAGCATGCAGTAGCACAAAAACGTACCGTATTTTGAAAGTTACAGATAGGCCTCACAAGAACGGCTGATACCAAGAGGTAAAATCGAAAATGAGGCAAAGTGTATTTCGCTACATAGCTTAAGCCATTTCTTTAACTACAATGTAAATAGAGCTGGCGCAATTAAGAGATATTTCGCATTCTCAAATTTTTTCATACCGTGAGATATACTTGCACAGTACTGATTTTGCATACTTTTCATACAAAAGTAAGGTAGTAAAGTCTAGAAAGAAAGCCATCGCTTTGGATTCTCAACCAAGATTGCTTTAACTTCTTCGTTTGATATTCCTCGGTGAAGCATTTTCGGTACTGCGTTCTCTAAAATATGCCCGTACCCATGACCACCATACTTTACCTAAAAGAAAGAAAACGCAAGTTAAAAACTGTTTCTAAGAAAATGTGTAAAATGTTTCAGAAATCAAATAAAATTATGGCTACCTTCAACAGCAACACTGAACGGTACTGATTTGCACGTAACATTATTTCGATGCCGTCTAAATTTTTTTAAAAATGCGACCTAAATTTCCACACAGCCACGTGGCGTATTAAGCAAGGGCTAAATTCAAATGTTTAAAGGGTCCATAAAAACTCTGTATCCTTATCCTGGAACATGGTGATACCATTGCAATTATTACTTTATCCTTCAAGATCTTTTATGCACATATAAAACAAAATTCTGTGCATAAATATTACCCATTTTCATTTCATATGCTCGAATAGTTTTCAGTGAGAAGTTCAGGATTACAAAAACCAAACTGCTACGGGTAGTATCTAAATAATTGTCCAAAACAGTTTTCCAGTAATCTTCCGACTATTTTCTGGTGATTTTCCCCATTATTGGCTTCATATTCCCGTTTTATCTTTAATATTGGTGCAAAGGAAATTAGAATATATCCTGAAAAATATGGACAACCAACCCCTATTCTACTATGATGAAAGCAACTTTTCATCCAAGGTCAAAGGTGCTTAACAATGGCAGGTGGATTGTGTGTAACGGATAATAACATAGCCATATCCAGGAATAGTCTATTGATTTAGGTCTTAAATACAAAAACAATGTTTACTTGAATTACATTACTGCTTCACATGTATTCCTGTACACAATCACTATTGGCTTTGATTTAGGCGGAGCAATATCACGAACCTCATCATTTGATTTAATCCATAAACTACCTTCACACATTTTTATTAGTTTAGCATTGTAACATGCAAAAGCAACATTAATGTTATTCAATTCCGAAAACTCGAATACATCGCCCTCTATCTGGTCAAAAAGCAAACGGCAACATAATACCAAAGGCGATGGTTAGGTCTGCAGCAAAACTCTTTCAAGCAATTTATACTTTCATAGTGTAAATCGCGAAAGATCTGCCATGCTAGATTAGGTCTTCTTTTCATAATTAAGGTACGTAATAAGCTGTAATTTTATCTTGTTTTCTATTGCTGCTCCCTTGGTCCAGAAAGATAAATTATTTTTTAGAAATTTTGCAGGATTATTTCATACCGAACGAAAATTGCCAGTACAGTTTCTATGGATGAACATTTACAAAAGTGATATGTAATTGGGTCATCAGTGACAGTTCTGGTATCAAATAACGAAGCTGGTGGATTCTCCTACTCTACCAAAGTCTTGAACAAGATTGTTAATTAGGCGTTATATGCTAGAAAACAAAATTGCAAAGTCACGAAAAATTTTCGCATACTAGATACAGCGTTTGCCATTTCCCACAATGGCGTAAAACATTAACTAAATGTCAAGTAAACGCGTCAGGAAAGTCCAATCAAAGATTGTTTCGTTTGTTAGTCAACACGAGGAATAGAAAATGGCCAGCCGATATAACTTATTAAACACAATTGCTTAGAGTTGAAACAAACGAATTAAAATATTGTGGCCATCTATGATAATTAATTAGTATGGCTTTTCCTAAACAAAAATTACTCCCAGCCTCTTCGAACAATGGGGAATATCTACGTACAGCATTTTCTTTTTATGAATTCTGTTATAAACATTCAGATCAAAGCCATTAGTGTAATTTATGACAGTGACAGAGGAAATCAGCTTCTGTGGCGTTAAAGATGTGCGAGACTTTCATGAGTTGAGCTGTCACTTCTGCTGGGCAAGCAATAAACAACGTAAAAATACTTCTTAACCCAGGTTTTGACAAAAGGTTTTAGGAGGGATATGTCAATAAAAGGATGGTTAGATGGATGGATAGACAGACAGACAGATAGATAGATAGATAGATAGATAGATAGATAGATAGATAGATAGATGGATAGATAGATAGATAGATAGATAGATAGATAGATAGATAGATAGATAGATAGATAGATAGATAGATAGATAGATAGATAGATAGATAGATAGATAGATGGATGGATAGATAGATAGATAGATAGATAGATAGATAGATAGATTGATTGATTGATTGATTGATAGATGGGTTGATGGATAGATCCATGGATTGATAGATAGATAGAAGATAAATCGATGGATAGATAGATAGATAAAGAGATAGATAGATGGACAGATCGATCGATTGATTGATTGATTGATTGATTGATAGATAGATAGATATATGGCAGATAGACTGAGTGATCAATTTGTCCATAGTAAATATCTTGAAGGATCAATACCATATAATTAATGAAGAGGCATATTAACAAACACGACGGAAAATAGAACGGTTTCAGCTAGACACTAATACTAACCTACGTACTAGTCGATGTCTTGTGTGTACATTACGTGCTATAACAAGCTGTTTGAGAAAACCATTATTGCTCAAAAACATGATATTGTGGATCCCCTGTGTATCAGAACGTAATCAATTTCACAGAGAAATTCAAAATATGGCACTTCAAGACAAAAAAAGTCGTACTCTAACAAACAGTTTTTGCAAGCTCAAAAAGTCTTTCCTCCGCTAAAATAGTTTTGTCTTGATGGGCTATAACTGTTTTGTGAATATCACCACCTTCTTTAGCAATGATAGCAAGTCGCTCCACTGGTGAATTTTTGTCCTTACCAGGGTGCATCATTAATAATGCACCAGTCAGAGCCTGCGTAAAAAACAGTGCACAGAGTAAGTATGTAAAATGTGCAAGCAATAGATGAGTTCGTGTAACGCCCGTAAAACATGTCTACAAAAATTAAAAATCAGCTTACCTTTTTTACTAAAAACACAGAACACTAGCTGTGCGATTGGAAGAGCCCTGCAGTCTGATACGTGATTTGAAGTGAAACCCCCAAATAAGGTTTAAGGAAAATTATTTTTAAAAAAAATAAATTTTCCAGTTCCATAGGTGGACAAAATCATGTCTGATAACAACGATAAACAATCCATGTATTAATGTCACGGAAATAATTACCAATTATGGGGAAAAAATCTACCGAGATCTTTATCTGGAGCTCTCTTTTATAAAACCCAAACAAGATTAAAAAGTTCAGGAAATGATGTGTGGAAGGGGGGTGTCAACCGTAGTGTGGGATTCGCTTCTCGGCCTTTTGGCTAAATCAAGTGTGGATCTCTGGTTTCCCCTTGTTCTGGGGTTCAGCTACAGAGCCAAACCATCCAGGGCAGGTGGTCTCGAGATGGTTGAGCACTGACTGACGACCAACCCTGGAAGGGCCTTCCCACGGAGGATCCTGGAGGGGCGATCAGTATGCCTTGCGATTTACGTTATCTTGAGTGCTTTCTTTCCCACTTTTTCTAAATCTGTTGCCTCCTTACGGGTCTAAATTTAAATTTAAGACGGGAATCTGTGAAAGACAAAAATGGGCCCACTGTTTACCAGTGGTACCGTCAATGAATGACCCATTATAGGATTCTACATAGCAATCACACCAAATGAATTATATTTAAATTTTAAACTGTCGATATGTTCCTTTTGATGCATCATTATGGTTAAATTATCTTTACTGGGCTGAAGACAGTCCTGACCGAGCTCTTAAAGTGAGACAATTCATAATTGTTTGGGGTATTACGTGGTAAGTATTTCGGTAATAATACATAAAACCACACAACTTCAATACCAAGAAAACTCTCCCTTTCTGCCTTTCTTTTTGAAGTAACTAAATACTTACGAGTCTATGTCTGGTGTGAACATCATGTGCTATCACAAGCTTTCCAAGATGCCCTTTATCAATCAGAAGTTTAATTGCCCTGATTCTTTGCGCGTCACTTGGAAGGTCAACTCCTGTGTCGTACGGATAGTTTGAGCATTCCAAACCGAAAAAGTCGTATTCCAGATAACAACCAAGCTCCGCAAGGTTAAGTAAATCTTCGTCTTTCCGAATTGTCCTGTCTAAATGTGACATGACAGTTTTACTGATGTTACCTCCGTTTTCTTTTATCAGAGTTATAATCTCCTTGGGGCTACGAGGGTCTCTGCCTGGGTGTATTAGCAGTGGTGCTCCAGTTTTTAACTTGATAATGATAAAAAGAAAGAACCAAATAAATACAAAACAATCGTAAGAAATTTCTTTAAAATCCTCTGATATTCACCATGATTAGATCTCTTACTTGCACTTAAAGGCTTTTATGACTTATTTTATCACCAAGAATAGCTTTGTCCGAGATTGGTTTTTTAACAAACTGTTTCATTCGCCAATTCAAAAAAACTAGTTCCACTATATTGGAAACCAAAGAATCCGAATAATGGCTAATGGTGATTAATATGACTCACTATGGCACTACTCAACACAAAATAACAGTAACACTTCTAAAAGAAAATAAAAAAGAAACAAACATAACTAATACCTCTAAAAGAGTATGAATCACAAAGCAAAAACGTGCTTTTTGAACCCCTTCTTCCAGAAGGAATTATGTAAATGTAAGAATAATCGGGCAATACTGTGCCAGCAAAAGGTATCTTCTACATCCTACCAAAACCAGGCCCAATAAATCAACTAAAACGTACAAAAGCACTATCGACTGGAGTGATTCATCAAATTCTCTACACCACAAGTTAATTTTTGTCCTTCTATCTATCTGCTTCTCAAACAAGGGCAGTTGGTGTTCCAGAAGACACAAATTAATAAGGCTAAGCAAACAGTTACTCACACATCGTGCCATCCAAGTCAATATACATTCTTAGAGTTCTTTGATACAGACATTCAGATCAAACCACTTTCCAATTGTGTACTACAAAACAAAAATACAAGTGTTTAAAAATACCTGAGCTCTGCTAGCTGCTATCAGGTGTTTTCTTTCAGCTTCTTGTAGTGGATAAGAACAACCAACCTCACCGATAACACCGGCCTTAATACCATTTTCTCCAACTGTTATTTTCTTCACAATAATCTGAATGCAAAGAAATAAAACTCTTACGACATTCTATAAATGATTATGATTACTAGTATCAAAGTCAATTTAGAATATACTTTGAAATTTAGCTTGACCAATCCCAATTCACAAACTTTAAGCAAACAATGTAGGCGTAAAAAATTATAGGATGCATAACAAAACAGGTGAAAACTCAAAATCACTGAATGGATTTTATGAGCCATAAACAGCTTAAGAAACAGCGTACCACAAACATGAAAAAGCATAAGGGCTTATGATAAAAGGCAAAGGAAAATCAAGTATCATACAGGGTGTAGGGGGAAAAGGTGTGTGACAAAAACTCGTAATCATAAAAGGTACACCTTAATTTTACTGAATTTAGCTGTGTCGTTCATTTAGCTTGAACACATTGCTTAAAAATATATATCTTTCACAGTCTAATTCTCATATTGGGTGACCAAGGCTCTTTTAAAGCAGTCTCGTCGACGAAAAATGCTACAGTATACAGGTATCATGCCGTAAAGTAAATCTGGCAAAGTTACTTATCATATAAACTGCAATATTACCGAATACCCCAAATAAGTTAATATATACAATGAGGCAACTATGTCGCCTTTTAATTATTCATCATTTTAAAATAAGTTTTATCTAGTGTGTGTATCAAGGAGTATGAATAGATAAGCGTATATGGCTAAGGCATCGCCAGCTTTTCTCTCTCTGCTTTGTTTACTGTAGTGTCACAACGGTTGTGAGAGACTTGGTTTAAAGATAAATTGTGAAAAAACATATGTGACGGTTGCCAGTAAAAAGGCACAGGCTCCGGTATGTAGTGCGACAATGAATAGCGTGCAGATAGAGCAAGTGAATTATTTTAAGTACTTGGGCAGTTGGATAACATCCGATGGGAGATCTGATATGAGTATTAAATGTAGAATTGGGCAGGCAAAGCAAATATGTATGGATATGAGAAACGTATTATGTGCAAGGAACTTAGGATTGGGAGTTAGAAAGCATTTGTTGAAGTGCTACATCTGGTCAGTGCTATTGTATGGATGCGAGTCATGGGCAATAAGCAAAAACATGGAGCAAAAGCTTGAGGCGACAGAAATGTGGTTCTGGAGAAAGATGATGAGGATATCATGGAAAAACAAACTGACGAATGAAGTAGTTTTGGAAAAGGTGGGAGCAGAAAGACAACTTTTGAACACTATCAGGAGACAGTGGAGATTTATTGGGCATGTGTTGCGAAGAGAAGGAGGGATAGAGAGGAATATCTTGGAGGCTGAAATGGCAGGGAAAAGGGCAAGAGGAAGACAAAGATTGAAGATACTAAATTGGATGATGGAGGGATTGAGAGTTAAAAAATACAGTTGGGCAAGGTTGCAAGAGACAGGAAAAGGTGGAGAGAGAATGCACTGCCATCATTCGTCTACAGAATTTGATCCTAAGAAATCAGAAGAAGTGCCACAACACTTAGATATACACTTAAACTTAGAATGGCAGACGTAAGATCAAAACAAAAAATGGTCTCTTAAAGCCATGAAGGAAAATGCAAGTCTGCCTGGCATTAAAAAATTTATGGTTTATACATTTACTTTTTTGAAACCAGTACAGCTAATTCAAAAGAGGGCGTAAGCTGGAAATAAAACGATTACAACTTCCTATTTCATTTTCTACAACATGGCCTTTAAATAAAAAAAGGATGAACATTTATTTCTGCTGCTAAGTCTCGATATTCTGAGCGATTTTGTGAAATAGTCCTTCCCCAAACTTGGAAATCTAGATTTCTAAATATTCAATAATGTTCTGTATTCTGGTAAGTTAAATCGTCCATTTTTCTAAGGTGTTCAATTTTTGCGTTGTCTAGGGGTCGCGCTCTTCTCTTTGCTAGACTGTTTTCAACCAATTCTTGTCTAAATGACAGTGGTGTTTCTTTTCCGGAGTTCCCTTCGCAAACTACTCCGATTTCGGATTCTGGAATAAAAAAGGTATCATAAAGGTTGATTCCCAAGATTATCTATAGGCGTGATTAATTAATTCTTCACCAAACTCTCTTGCTTGGCTTTTGAGTACACCAGTCTAATGTCAACTCTTACCTTCTCTTATCTTAATCTTTCCTTTTTCTTTTAAGAGTTCCATACGTTTGTGGCTCTACGCCTCGTATAGCTCTTCATCATTAAAAGATAATTACATGTTAACAAAGTGTTGCAAATCCTGCAAAAGGACTTGCTTGGGAGAATTGTTTACAGCACTAGTTTAATGATTACGAATTATTCATCGTTTACAAGGTGATTTCTCACGAAGAAATATTCTCTTATTTACTTAAAACATATATATAAGTGGCAAAGGCAGTAAGGTTGATATTCCAGACAGTCTCAGCTGACTGTTTCTATCGAGATGTATTGCAAAGGATGAAAACCTAAGACACAAGTTACGATTAGTTACAGAAATATTTAAATATTGCTGGTACTCTGACGTGTACCCACTGTAGTCACAGCAACACCCACAATGGGGTTGTTGTCCTAGTTGAGATTATGAAATCACATTAGTGAGTCAGCATGTCCCATGTTGAGCTCTTACAGTGATTGGGTACAAGATTAGTTTTGTAAAAAGGGCCTTGTGTTTCAGTCAAGAGTTACAGATGCACCTCGTTTTAGGGTGTCGTATTGAAAGTACACTCTTTTTATTCTTGTATTCTGCGTGTGTTTCCTCCTGATACATAACATACTCCCAAACAAGTTTTACAATAAACATAAGAAAACTGGCCTTGTAATTTTACTTGCTATTTGTGGTTCTTTGTTTGCTTCATATGCTCTTTTCTGTGTAACGTAGGGGGCCATCCATTTATTACCTTCGCACTGAGAAGGGAAGGTATCCTAAAAAGCGAACAATAGCGAACAGGGGGAGTGGGGTTCACAAGGTGAGAACGTTCAGATTAAAAAAAAATTTTGCTTACAGTTTTCACAAAGTAGTAACAGCGAAAGACAGGTGTGCAGGTGCTGTTAGTGTTATCTGCTTTTACACATTTACTTGTTTCTTTAGATGGAATTACTTTCGTTTCTATTCGGCTTGTATCTAATTATAATTGCTTTCATTTCTCACAACAATAGCCTGGCGTCAATTTTTTACTTTCCGAATTTAAGCACGCGAGCTTCTACAAAAGAAGAATCAATGACATAATTTTTAACTTATTTATCAAAATGACAACTACCAACGACGGTCAAAAAAATATGAAGTACGTTTGCACGGAGGGAGGGGGGTACTTGCAAGTGAACAGGTGCGAACAAGGAAGAGGGGGTCGAAAAATGGCCAATTTTACATGAACGTAATAAATGGATGGCCCCATTTGTGGATCTTTGTTTGCATGATATGCTCTTTTCTGTGCAACGTAGGTTCAGCTGAACTATTCTGTTACTTTTTCCCGTATGTTCGTGCAGTGAAAAACCCGTGGTATTTTAAAGTTTAAGCAAATTTATGAATCTTGTTTCTAACTGTAAAAATGTTGTACTTACGCTCTTTCATCAGAACATGCAAACATGATGACCTTTTCACCCATCATTAAATGCCAAAATACTTACCAAGTCCATGTGGACACCCTCTTTACTCTAATCTAAAATAAATGCTCCCTTACACTACGCTCTACAAGTACAAATATCTTTCTTACGTACTCACATCAGTTAACTCTTCCACAGACATTGATTTAACTTCTTCTGATAGTGTATTATTTAAATAAAATCCAGCTCCACATATAATGTGTATACCAGTCAACTCAGAAACCTTTTTATAGAACTCCCAATCTGGCTCTATACCACCAGTCGTTGCTTCTACAATTGTTGATCCACCAAATTTCTTGAACTCCTTGACTTCTTCAGCCATAGTAGTAACATCTTCATTATGAAGTTCCAGATTGAAGATGTGGCTATATCTACAGAACAGTAAAACATGTATATATACGAAACTAAAACTGTTAAAATAACAAAATCTAAATACGAAATTTCAAAATGATATTTTTATGGCTAAGGTTCATACAAGGCATAAAGCCAACAAGTGTATGGAACTGGAAAAAAACAAAGTTAGGCCATGAGAGAGAAGAGTTGTTATTATACTTCAAGGCATTAATGTCTTATAATGTCGGGAACAACTCGGAAGCCAAAAAGTGCCACAATCTAGCTGTCTAGGGAAAGAAACTACATTCACAGAAAGATCAATTACCAAGAGGAGCAAATACTGCATAAGCACGAACCCGATAGTTATTGATTAAAAAGTTTAAACAGCAAGAAAGATAACTTAGAATCACACTCTTCCAAGACAGCTACAGAAATAGAATCTATACCAGAAGCTTTAGATTGTTCAACCTCAAGAATAACCATGGCAACCTGGGATTTATGATACCAGGTTAAAAAATCTGATTAGTATGCGACGGAAACTCCGCCAAAGAAACATCAGCGTCATTTGGTAAAGAATCGGCAGAAAATAGTCTGGAAAAGAAAACTGACGTTTCCCTAAAGGGCATCGTAAAACGATGACCATCAAAGATTGGACGAATAATCAACTTGCTAAAATGGAACATCATCCTGAATCTTTCACTAATCTCGACTTATACGTTTTTGGAAGCAACGAGATTTAGAAACTCGCTAAGCATTGCAAGACGTAACATGAGAAATTACTCTTTTACAAGCATTGCTTGCGTACCCAAAAGAAACCCGAGATTCATCAGAACATAGAAGTGCTTGCGATGAACAAAGGCAAACGAAATACGATCATTAAACCAAGTACTTAGCTGCTAAATACAAAGGAGAAAGAATGTGTGATTGCCCATACAACTTGTTGTTGTACGTGATCACATATAAAATAACCGAGAAGAAAGATCAATCTGGAGACATTGAATAATAATAATAATAATAATAATAATAATAATAATAATAATAATAATAATAATAATCATCATCATCATCATCATCATCATCATCATCATCATCTTGGTGTTGTGAGCGTAGATCTCAGGTTCTGAAGGGCTGAGTACCGATTTCTCATTTGTTACTTAGTCCTGAGGCCTTTGGTGAAGCCTCGCTACGGAGACCGTTTTAAGCAGAATGGGTCACCAAAACTGGGAAACCTAAACAGGCCCCACCTGCAAGGCCATGTGCTGTTATAATTAACATCAATATCGCACACACGTGGGTGTGATCCATGCACCCAGCTTACCCTTATCGCGCTGGAAGTCGGATGGGTTTGCTGGGGTTTCTACCCCTGAGTCCCTCGTGGGCTCGTATTGCTCCACCACTCAATAATTATAATAATAATAATAATAATAATAATAATAATAATAATAATAATAATATGTACACAGAAAAGCAAGAGGTAGAGGTCTGGTGAGTATTTACGACACCGTGAAATATGAAGAAAGCCTACGCCAATACATCGACAATAAGAGCTCTGACATCATGGCAGCAGTCAAAATGTGTGTGAAAAGACCATCTAAAAGTGAAAGGAAAACATTCAGTAAGGAACAGAAACAACAGAGGAAAGAAGGTTGGCAGGACAAGGCGATGCATGGGCAACATGTGAGACAGACAAAAGGATTTGCATCCCCATTAAGCTGGCAATGGTTGAAGAGAGGTAGCTTGAAGCGTCAAACTGAGAGTCTCTTAGTGGCAGTTCAAGACCAAGCACTGTGCACCAACTAAAGGAAAGCCAAAACTGAAGGCACCAGAGAATCAGCGCTGTGTAGAATGTGTGGACAAAAGGATAAGACAGTGTCGCATATCATGAGCGAATGCAGTGGTTCATTCAAAATACAAAGGGTAACACGACCGTGTTGCAGGAGCTGTACACTAGAGTATCATGAAGGTGCATGGGCTACCACACTCAGGCAGATGATATGAACACAGAGCAGAAAGGGTGGCGGAGAATGAAAATGTTAAAATCTTGTGGGACTTCAATGTCTGTGTTGATAAATTTGTTGATGCGAGACCAGATATAGTAATTATAAAAAAGAAGAAAAAGGAGTGTATCCTCGCATATATTGCTGTCCCAGGTGATGCCCGAACCGCAGCCAAGGAAGAGGAAAATATTGATAAATATTCGGAATCGGCTCGAGAAGTATCTCGTCTCTAGGACGTGAAAACAATAGTGATACCAGTTGTCCTGGATGCTCTCGGGTCCGTAATGTTATCTTGTCATGGCAGGCATTGGGTTGTCGTTTGAAACGATACAGAAGGCAGCTCTGCTAGGGAGAGCACATATTTTGAGAAAGGTGCTTGAAAAGTCAGATTAGATGATCTGGTGACCCCAGGGCCTGGTGCCAGCCAAAGACCGCTGCTAAAACCGAGAAAATTCTTTTCACGTAATAACAAAATTAACAACAATAATAATAATAATAATTTTTTTTTTCTTCTTCTTCAAAAAATCTCCAGTCGGTAAACAATTTACTGGGTGTGTAAGTTCGATTTGAGTCTCGGATTATTCCCTAATCTTAGAGGTTCAAAACATCTCTCAAAATTCTGGCAGTACTTGTGATTGCTGATATTTGTATACTACCGCTTATATCAGGAAGGTCTAATACTTTCAAATACTTTTCAAGTTCGAATGGAATCGTTCCAAGAGCCCCGACAATTATCGGGACTATTGAAGTCTCAACTTTCTGCTCTACACAAATGACACCAGCCAGGTCAATGTATTTTTGAATTTTTTCGGCATGTTTTTCTCTCACTCCATGATCTTTTGGAACAGCTATATCAATAAGAATCCATTTATTACTTGTTTTGACTACGATATCAGGTATATAATGTTTTACTTTCGTTGTAGTAAGAATGGGTGTATTCCAGATAAGTTC
>RDPX01000248.1:75484-93884 GCA_003991215.1 Morbakka virulenta
CCCGTTTATGGGACTTAAAGAAGGTTCTAATCATACCTGTTGTCATAGGTGCTCTAGGTGCAGTAGGAAAGAAGTTTGACGACTATATACAGAAATTAGGTCTTAAAATCAGGATAGAGGTAATGCAAAAAACGGCTTTGTTAGGAACGGCAAGAATTTTGAAGAAAGTGTTGTCTTTATAGACCTGGAAAGAGGACTTTTGGGACCTTTGGTGACTTGCTGTCACCTGCTTCCATAAGTATAATGAAGACCAGAATAATATAATCTTATTCTGAGATAAAAATATGTTAGACATAATAATACCAAAAATAATAATAATGACAATGTTTACACAATGTAACCTCTTCAACACATAGAGCGCTGTTATCGACGTGGGCCCTGGATCTAAAAATATGACACACTACAATAAAGTGTTATAACAAAGAAAAATAGTAGTTAGGTAGAACTGGTCAAATTTAAAAGTAAAAATGAATTTCTAGTTGACTATATAAAATTGCTTTAAGTTATGTTTAAAAATAAAGAGTCCAGCTGGCGAATGCTGCTCGGAAGTTCATTGCACAATTTGAGACCTTGGAACCAAAAAACCTTTTTTCCTGGTTCTGTTCCAACTCTCAAGATTCGGGCTGAATATTTATTGTTACGGGTGTTCTGGTTGTGATTCAGGGGTTCAAAACATGTGTTTATAACCACAGATGTTCTCTTTAGGCATTTAAAAACCAATAGACAAGCCTTTTATTTCTTGTTGCTTTCGATAGACATCAGTTTGTAATCTTTTTGTTGTTTTCGTCAAATAATCTAGTGGAAGTGTGGAAATTCATGCCAGCTGTACTGGATCAAAAACTCTTATTTCTCTATTAAGAAACTATGCTTAGTTCGGCAGATTATAATATTAATTTTTCATTTGCAATAAACGCAGGTGTTCCGTGACCTTCGTAAACTTAAGTTGGTCGTTACCATGCGGAAATAAGCCAAATGGCAAATTCAATAAGCCTTCCACTTTTCCACTAAGATAAAAAGCAAAAGGAAGGTCTTTTGATATCAGCTGCAAGATCCCCCTGCGAGGCAGCTTTAAGCTCACTCAATCGTTCTCGGCTACCTCTTAGGATCTTTTAGGTTACTATTTATACACGCAGATAGTTAAAACTGTAATATATTAAAAGGTAAGAACAAGTGCTAACATTTCTTTTGCTTTTAGGTCTGTTCTAACAGAAAAGATATTTGATGGAGTTCAATCTTCGGATGTTGTAATAAAATACCACAAAAACTGTCTGCAGTTTTAGATAAATTCAAATCATGTTATCTTTGATATTGTAGTACCAGTGCCGAAAATTAAGGTTTATTTTTCTACTTCACAATTCCAACGTACTCTTGATTAACTAATGGACCAGACTTGCTCTGAAGACGCACTAATGGGGGCGGGGGGGACTTAAAGGTAATCAATTTCCTCGCCATCCCAGAAGGTCTGGACTAAACAACTGAACTTCCTGCATTTCTTGCTTTAAATTAACCAGTTTTTTCGATTGACAAACAGTTTATCCATCCAAGTACTCATTCTAAGATTTTGTTTTTCATGTTTGAGGATTATTTTTAGCTAATATTTTATTCGTCCTGCTCTTTTTTACAGTAACAGACTCTCAGGTGTTTCCTACAACTCATGCGGGTCTCATTAAGTTGTATCTTCACTACACCGTGAAATATCTTTGGCTTTCAGAGCACATTTTACCCAATGTTTCACTCCGGAAGACTACGAATATGTCCGTACCATGTAAACAACCCACTTTCTACCATACGTTCAATTCGTACTACACGCACTAACATCTAAGCATCTGGTATATCTTCAATAATTAACAGCAATCTGTTGAACAACTTCTGTACTTTCTATTAATTTTCTTTACCTAAATCGTATTCTAAAGTCTATTGCCATGCCTTTCTACCAAAATTTAAATCACTGGACATCACACTCTGTTGTTCTCTTAAGAGGCTTTGTTCTATTCTGAGGTCATGCTATGATCTTCATTTCACACTTACTCAAGAGTAGCTTGTATTTTGGGACAGCATATTTATTTAGTGTGACACTTCGAGTTTGCTCTTTGCTTATTAGCTCAGCATTGACCACTGAGTTTTGTCCAATACTCCGGTACACTGTTGGGCACCTGTCTGTTTCCGGGTATTACCAATCCACAAATTTGATTGTACAGTAAATTTTAGACGCTTGTGACCATCTTCAACTGGGTATTGAAAACAATTACCACCATTTGCTGGGATAGGGTCTAACACTATATACTACACTATACATATACCTATAGAGCAATTAATAGCCTCATTAGTTACAACTTTACCTTGTCTAATCCTATGCTACCACATCACTGAGCTGAATCATAATTCTTTATTGCTAACATCACAAGAAGCTGGTTTTGGCTGTCTTTGGTGCATCCATCGAAATCAGAATGCATATTATCTTTTAAAATGTACCTGCAAGGGTTAGCAACAATAATCTATCATTCACTTTTTTAATTTTCAGGATGACATCAATGTCCTCTTTACTAACTGTGACACCAAACCCATTCTCTTGTTTACATCACTACAGTAGATACCTTGTACCCAGGTACCCTTTGCTTTGTTACCAGGTTGTTTTGTTTCTTGTATATATACAAAATCTACCTTTTGTCTAATTAGTGCTTTTACTATTTATCTACTTTTATTGCTCAAAGAAACAGCGTTTTATGACCCAGTTTTCCAACCCATGATTCTTAATGAAACAGCTAGTGTCTTTGACCATAGTCACTGTTTAGACCTCTGTGATAGCCCCTGTCATTTTTCACATCATCCAGGCAAAGGCAAAGTCCATCACGTACAGAATATGCCTCATGTGAGATGGTTTTCGCCAACTTCATCACCAAATTGTCTGAGTCCCAAACGGGCTTCAGTGAATCAAGACATATGGGATACATTCTTCTTTTACAGGCCTTTGTCTGAATATAACTACTGCTTCTACAAAACCACGCATTGCCAAGCGAACTGAGTAATGCAAATGAACTTTATCAAAGGAAATGTCAAGGATGCATAACTTGCCAGGCATCATTCCTTTTTCCTTGTTCCCTTCCCTCTACTTACGGATTTTGTCTTATCCAGCCAAGATTTTCCAGGGTTATAACACCATCTCTTGCTTTTTTCTTCCCAATATCATCCTGAGGTTCAAGAAAAGCTTTTGTATAATTCAGTTTTATGTGCTCATGTGTCAGGGTAATACCTGCCTGTTCTGGTTGTATTGGTCCTAAAACTAGAGGAAAAAGAGGTAAATCAGGCCGGTACCAGGAAGAAGCCAATGAACAATGTAAATACAACAGCAGATCGTAAATCCTGTACTGCAATAATGAGTCTGGCGAAAAATAATGTAAAATAATAAAACATCTATTTTATGATTCTTGCTACCCTCAGAAACCTCAACTTCAACCTCAACCTCAACCTCAATATAACACCATGGCTCAAACATATGCATAGGGCAATATACTGCATTTAAAGAAACTCTGATGCAATTATTAGTTACCTAACCTATGCCTGAGTCTTGAGGCTAATCCTTCGTCACATGGGATGTTTGCCAAATCATACCGTTTGAAATTAAACTGATATTGCTGCAAACAACTTGTGACCTCAAGTGTTGAAATTATTGAGTATAACAAACTATCCAATGAATCAAATAAACCTAACCTCTGTAATGTAAATAAAAAAACTCACAAAAATTATTGGAAAGGAGCTGTTTCAAACTCCAGCAACACTAGACAATTATTTTAATAAGGATGCATCCAGAGGTAATCCAAGAGTTTTAAAAAGTTCTATATACAAAGCTTTATTTCAGTGAAACTATGGAGGTCTTAAAGTCACAAAACACACTAACATCTGGCATCTGTCATCAACACAAATAGTTCAACAGCAAATGACTGTTGGTAGCAGATTTAAAACACCTACATATATAATCAAAAAATCTGAGATTAAAAAAAACAATGAAAAAAAGTCTACCATATATATTAACAAGGGCATTTTCAAATGTCAAATTTGAATGCTTTATTATTTAAATTAGGTCTGGAATCAAAGTACTAGGTCAAACATATGACGAGATTTCAATATTTCAGTCAAGGAGGGGGGATGGATCAACACATCTTAAATCTCATTAATATAAGTATGCCAACCCTTGAGCAGTATGACGAGGTTGTTCAAGCCTGGCAAGCCAAAGACAAGGTGGCAAAGTTCCTAGGCATATTTGCATCCAGCCAATTCATTGACGACTGGACTGCAGGTCTAAAGAGCCACTTGGGACACCTTCTGCCAGACGCTTAGAGACTATTATAACCCAACAGAAAACCTCAGCTTGAAAAACTACCACTTTAGGTCCATTCTTCAAAACCCGTATGAGGTTTTGGTGCATTCTGCAACCGCGTTGAAAAAGAAGCCAAACATTGCAGCTTCAACTGCAAGCACAAATACTGTGATGCAGCAAACACTGCAATCTGTGACCAAATCATCATTGGCACAACAGGTGATCGCATCCGAGAAGAGGCCTTCATGAAATCGTGGAACCTGCAAGAACTACGACTTTTGAAGGAATGCACATAGAAAGCGCAGCTAAAGGTGCTGCAGAGATGGCTGGTGAACATGTCAACAAAATTAGTGGGAAATACTCTTGGAAGAATCCCAAAAAGGCACGATACTCTGGAGGAAGAAACCCCCTTCCGACACTTACCTGTTATAATTGTGGTAAACCAGTCAGTACACCGATCACCTGCACAAAATGCAACAAAACAGGGCACTTACGCTCGGTCTGCAAATCTTCCAAACCATTTAACCAGGTCACAACCAACAACAGTGCAACTCCAGAAAGTAACAGTGGCGAAACCGAAGACCAATACTCTGCATACAATGTCAATCTCTTCAGCATCAATACCCAACACAACAATCCACCACAGAATACTACATGTGACCTTGACATCTTCCAGATCAGGGCATCAAACACCCATGTTCTCCCCAAGCGGAAATCTAATCGTCCTTACAACTTCCGACCCTCTGTAATTGTGAACAATCATCTCGCTGCACCCATTACCGATACCGGTGCCCGAGTTTCAGTATATGGAACTCTTGAAGTTAAACCAGGGTTTTCCACTCATTTTGTTTGAGTAGGTCTGTTCACGAATTGAACAGGCCTGCCTTAGGGGGGTCTCGGAAAATTTACCCCCAGAAAATTTTGAAATCCTAGACACAAAACCCTGCATTTTGGGGCATATCTGGGGGGTAAATTGATGTGTTGAAAATGATGTTTTTAAGGTCACTTTTCATGATACCAGGGCACTTCTTTTAATTTTTTTCTTGTTTTTTTCACCCACCTTTTAAAAATTGTTTATCCAGTCTACTAAATAACTAAAATCATTCTAAATTGTAGTCTAAATATTAAAAATTGCATTCTGCAATTCTTCATGCTAGCAGTTTTTGTAAAGTTGTAATATGTTATACTGAATATATATATATATATAACGCTCCCTTACGAAAGTTTGGTTGAGCACTCTATCTGAGATGGGAACCCGTTGTTAGCGTAATGCAATGCTCACTGCGCATGCGTAGTTTCAGCACTCTGGCAGGATCCCACAATAACTCTTTAAGCTGTGTTTGCTCCGGCAACATGGCCAAAGAGTTATGTCTCAGAAGCTCTGTGCTGCACTGATGAGCCCACAAAGGGCGAAACAGTACTGTCTGCAGATTGAGTANTGTGTTGAAAATGATGTTTTTAAGGTCACTTTTCATGATACCAGGGCACTTCTTTTAATTTTTTTCTTGTTTTTTTCACCCACCTTTTAAAAATTGTTTATCCAGTCTACTAAATAACTAAAATCATTCTAAATTGTAGTCTAAATATTAAAAATTGCATTCTGCAATTCTTCATGCTAGCAGTTTTTGTAAAGTTGTAATATGTTATACTGAATATATATATATATATAACGCTCCCTTACGAAAGTTTGGTTGAGCACTCTATCTGAGATGGGAACCCGTTGTTAGCGTAATGCAATGCTCACTGCGCATGCGTAGTTTCAGCACTCTGGCAGGATCCCACAATAACTCTTTAAGCTGTGTTTGCTCCGGCAACATGGCCAAAGAGTTATGTCTCAGAAGCTCTGTGCTGCACTGATGAGCCCACAAAGGGCGAAACAGTACTGTCTGCAGATTGAGTACATATATATATATATATCTTCATAGTGTGACACAAAGTCATTTTGTTAAATCCCCTATACATGCACTAGCTATTTTAAATGTGTTTTAAATATTGTCTATAAAATACATTTTGTATCAGGAAAAAAACGTAATTTATAATCAAGACGTTGCCTCTCAGCAATTAATTTTGAAAACAGGGTCTTTCAAGTTTTGAAAAATTCCTAATTGAAGGTATATAAAAAGCAGTATTGTTCTGTTAATTTTTAAAACATTTTATGTATTTTAATTAACTGCAGAGAGGCCGCTAGACTTGAAATATTATAGTCAATATTTATTTATTTATTTATTTATTTATTTACGAATATTTATACAGGATAAAAGCTTCAGTTATTTACATATTTACATAAATACTGTTATCAATGTTTGTCCTTATTTTATTTCATGAAAAATATTGTTTAAAATTGGGTTGGTTATACCGGTAGATTGTAACTGTTATTCCTGTTTTTTTGTAATTGTTATGTGAATAAATTCGTTTTAAATTGAAATTTGATTCACTTTTATTAATATATGTAATTAATCCTCGTCAGTGAAGTCACTATTACTATCTAGATCAGCCAATTCCAAACGCAGGACTTTCATGGCATGCCTCACTTCTAGTAACGTCTGCTGTATCTCATCTGTTTGATCGGTCTTACTCCTGTGTCTTCATGCACAACCTCCTTTACCATGTTTGCCTGACTCTGACAATTCTTGCCTTGTCTGCCAACTCTTGGGTTTTTTTCATGGGTAGGCGTCTTCTGTTCTTTGCCTCCACCCACATTTTCACTGCTTTCCTGACTAATAACTGAGCCTCATTGGAGACGGCTGGAGGTCCAATAATGCATACGTGCAGTATGGCCTCCAGCATCTCGTAGTCTATTCCTCGATTTTGTTTTCACATTCTTTAGAGCACTTGCTCCCCTCTCAGGCCAAGCGTTAGAAACTGGGAGAGAAATTGCCACATTCGCAATGAATACCAGTCCTGGAAAAAAACTTGCAATACTCTTATTTATCAGAATCTGGATAAGCATCCATTCCGTGGAAGTTATCTTTGATGTACCATCCTGAATGGCTGAAGGGATCGCTTTCTTAATGTTATCAATTATGTGGTATTTCATTGACTGCCATTCTGTGAGCAACTTTTCTACCTGTTTCTGACACTCGTCCTCTGAACTTGCCTGATTGAAGTAATTCCCAAGTGTTTTAATTTCTACTTTTCCATAACCCTGGAAACCTATTTCATCTGATTTTGGAACTAGTAGAGGGTCAAAAATAGAAAGAGATGATAAAACGGTAGAACTGTCTTCAAATATTCTATCAATATGTGCAATTAATGCATTCACATACTTCTTGAACAGAGATGACATTTCATCCGAATCTTGCTGGGACATCTTAATTTCTTCACAAATATTGGTAAATGAGTCAATATCTGACTGGAGGGTTTCAATGGGTGTATTATCATCCAGAAGAGTATTCAACTTAGCTTTTGCCAGCTTTACGGATGGCGAAATGGTAGAGAAATTTAGAGAATCGTGCTGGAAATGACGGGAAAGGTCTGACAATATTGGAAGTGCATCTTTCAGAATATAAAGGACCCGTTTGGAAAAGGATCTCATAGTCATCGAACACGTATTTCACCGACGCTTTTAAGCTAAGCCATCTAGTTCTGTATGCCTTTTTTAACCTTTTGCTGACACTCTGTCTGGCCTTACTCCCCATTTTAATCTTTTTCATTTCTTCTTGTGTTTTAAGGAAGGCTGCCATTTTTTTTGAGAGAGTTCTCAAAAAGTTCCCACAGTTGACGTAAAATTGTCTCTGCCGTTTTATGTAACTAAGGGATTCATTTGAGTTGGCACAGGATCATGCCAGTCTATGGCATACCCAATGAACGTTAATCATAATCGGATTTAACTGCCTCAACTTGGTTGCAACTCCAGATTTTTTCCAAAACATAACTGCAGCCCCGTCAGATGTAAACCCTGTCAACTTTGAAACATCTAAAGAGTACTTATCCAATTCATCTAGCAAAAGCTTTGTGATAGACTCGGCATTAGCAGAACAATGTTCATCTAAAATATTTTGGTATAACAAGAACTTAGTGACAGTTTATTTAGACTCTCTATCATAAAACTGAATGAACGTTACAAGATTTTCTTTGACCGCAATATCAGCGACTTCATCAGTCAAAATACCAAACGCATTGGACTTTCGAGCTTTAATCAGAATATCCTCTTTCATTGCATCACCTGAAGTCTGAAATAGTTCTGTCTGTGATCTTGCAGATCTGTGTTGGAAAAATTGTAAGTGGTCTACCTCAAAGATCTTTTCAACGAAGTTTAATGTTGGGATTAGTTTTCTATTTGCAATGAATTCTTTCATAAGAAAAAAAGCAGATGAAAATACTTGTTCTAAAACGGTGTTGTTTACTTCTGCCTTTTTCATAAAGTCTTTGTGAAATATAGATACTTGTTGGAGTCTCTCCTTCTTTATTGCATCGTCATGAAGATCACTTTTGAAATGATTCAAAACATCTTGTTTGCACCTTACACTTAGTGTGCCCGCAAATGTATCCCGTAGATTCTGATGGTGTTTCATTTTGTGCTTTTTACAAATAACACAGTACATTTCCTCGCTTTCTACAAAGCATAACCACCAGTTTGTACTAGAAAGCCATGTATGACTAAATGCTTAAAGTTTTGGGTTAGTATTGTTGACGGTGGTGCAATCTGAATCTTTACATAGGAAATAAGAGTGAAAAACATTGTCTTTATTATCAAAACATTTCTGTGTTCTTTCATGTTCTTGTTTGCATTGCTGAAATGTCCATGGTCCTAGGATTTTTTCGTCGTATCACTTTTAACTGTATGTGATCAATTTTCTGAGACACGCTGCTCAATTTCTCGATGACTCGGTGTTTACAATATCCAAGACACAATAAATTATTGAACAGTTCAGTTGAAATTCGCTGAAAAAATTTTTTGGGGTTGAAATTTGAGCCGGCCCAAAAAACGTTTCAAACGGTCATTTTGGCCGGTTACCGGTTCTTAGGGTAAACACTGTAAACGCTGGGACCTTCTAGGAAGAATGACCCCATCCATGATCAAAATCAAGCCCTACAACAGTACATCTATACCTGTTATAGGTGTTGCCCGCTGTGCAGTCACCTTTGGCTCCACGTCGATCCCAGTGACATGGCATGTAATATCCAGTTCATGCGAGCCAATACTTGCTGGAAACTCCGCTGTTAAACTTGGCATTGTGAAGTTCGCAAAAAATCCATAAGTGTTCGAACCAGTATGAATGATCAACACTGAAGCCATACGAGAGGCAAAAGACAAGATCCAAAACATCCTCCAACGGTATCCACACAACTTTCTAGGCCTTGGACGATTCCGATGACACCAGATCAAGCTGCATGTCAAGGACGATGTTAAACCAATCAAGGATGCACTACGAACCCTTCCCTACTGTCTCAGGGGCCGAGTTATGGCCACAATACAGGAGATGCTCGACCAAGGTGTCATACAGGCACACCCTTAGAATGAGCCCACTCCATGGGTATTCAACATTGTCCTTGCCCCAAAAGACGATGGCGGAATCAGGGTCACTGTCGATCCTCGCAACATAAACAAAGTGATCCAATCATCTAATCTGCCTATCCCCAAGCAAGAGGACATCAAAGCGAAGCTCGGTCACAAGAACTTCTTCTCAAAACTCGACTTCAAGTCAGCTTTCTGGCAGCTCAAGCTGGAGCCAGAATCTCGACATCTCAACGTCTTATAAATTTTTTATAAGCTTCACCAACACACAGTCTTGACCATGGGTCTCAAACCTTCACAAGGAGAGCTCAACACAACCCTCACACTGCCTATTATACGATTATCTACTGATTGCTATAAACACCATTGAGCAACAGATCCAAGTGTTAGAGGTAGTAATGGAAGCCATATCTCATGCAACACTTACACTGAACCCGGCAAAATGCAAACTCTGTCAACGAGAAATACACTTCTGGATGATCTTTGGGAGCTTTAGCATCCGTCCCGATCCACAGAAAGTCAATGATCTACAATACCTCACCCCACCAGCAAACAGAACCAAACTCGTCAGTTTCCTCTGCATGATGCAGTCCAACGCGGAATTCATTCCCAACTTTGGCAAAACATCTGCTGTTCTCCGAGACCTCCCCAAAAGCACAACAACACTTGACTGGCGCAAGGAACACCAGCAAAGAAAGACGTAACACTTCACTACTTCGGCCTCCAGAAGTGCACTTTCCTCATCATCGATGCCCACAAAAGCGGACTCGAAGCAATTCTTGCCCAGGGCACAGACCTCAATACTGCTGTAGCTGTCGCCATCGCATCAAAACGAATAACAGCTGCTGAACAACACTATCCACAAATTGACCTTGAGGCAACAGGTGTGGATTATGGACTAACCCTGCTTAGAAACTACCTGGTAGGTTCACTATATGTTACTGTTGTAGTGACTGACCACAAACCACTAGTCTCAATCTTCAATGGTCAACGCAAGGGCTCAATTCGAACAGAGCAAATAAAGCTACCCAACCAAGATATCAACTTCAAGGTCCAATATCAAAAAAGGAGACCGTAACCAAAGAAAACCATCTATTACGAAAATGCCATACCCTTCGACAACACTACACTGGAGGAACAGGAGAGCTCATGTGAAGTCAACAACCTCCTTTATATTCTCCACATCACACCAGTGATGGACCACATTGGCTTGGCCAACATCGCCATTGAGACCAAAAAGGACCCCATCCTGCAACAGTTATCTAACATCATCTGCGATTCCCAAACATGGATACCCAACAACGCACCTGCTAAGCTCAAGCGATTCTCGCAAGTCCTCCCAGAGCTCACCCTCACTGGAAATTGAATTATCTTAAAAGCTGACCGCATTGTCCTTCCTGCAACGCTCCAGGTCAATGCAATTGAGCTAGCCCATCGTGAAAGTCATCCTGGACAAAGCAGCATGGAAAAACGGCTTCATTCACACTTCTTTTTTCACAATTTGAGCACCAAGATCTCTCAATACGTCAACTCGTGTCTCATGTGCAACGAATTCACAAACAAGAAAACATCCGAACCACTAGGACACCATGAAGTTCCAAAACAACACCAGTTGTCAACCTCTTCGGGCCCATGCCTACAAAAAACCACATTGTTGCTGTCCAATACCTGCCATCAAAGTTCCCAGCTGCAAACCTTGTCTCCAGCACCAGTGCAAACAAAGTGCTACCAGCCTTAGCTGACATACACAACAACTTTGGAATCCCCCGACAACAAATCTCAGACAATGGACCTCCCTTCAACTCAGCTAGCCATGGAGAGATTCATCAGCCAGAGGAATCCTGACACAGAGAATATCACCACTACACTCCTCATCCAACCCCACAGAAACATTCATGCATCCATTGGGCAAAGCTATGAAGATTGCTCATGCATCACACAACTGCAAACAAACCGCCCTGACTTTACTTCTCAAAAACTACAGTAACAAGCCTCATTCTACAATGGGTACAGCACCATCAGCCATGCTCTTCTGTGATGGGAAAGCCAGTGTTTTCCCACAAAGATCAGTCAATGAGGGACAGGTTGGAGAAGCCAGGTGTCAAAAGGCGCAAGAAAAAGAACAATGCCAAAATGCCCTTAACAACAGCAAATACAAGGTAGCGCACAAATTTGAAGTGGGCGACCACATTTTCTTCTCAATTACCAAGTCCAGAAAATTTGATCCAATCTTTCTTTCATGCAAATTTAAGGTCATCGGCATTTCAGAAAACGGCAGGTGCATCACAGTGAAAGACATCAACAATGACCTCATGCTCCAGCAACACCCCAATGACCTGAAACGATTCTTGACTCAAGCAGATGAAGGATAGCAACTCCTGGGTCAACAGGTCCCCATGGAAAGAGAAATTCTAAGGGAGTACATGGCCAGACTATCTTCTCTACGAATACCAGAACAATGTGGATTACATGAACTCAACAAGCTTTACCCTCAACCCATGGCAACGTCCAACTCGCAACCAGGAGCCTAACCCATGATACTATAATAATGACTTTGTAAACTAATGCATATAGACTTTGTGGCAATGGGTACAACCATGGACTCTTTAAACATTGCATTGGGGTTAATATATATTCTTACTGTTTTTATTATATTTTTAGGTAGATTGGGGTTATTAAAACATTAGACTGAAAAGCATATACCAGAAGAATTTATTAAGAACATCTTCAGCATCAAAGAACAGTCATCCATTGCCTGGCAAACTTTAAATGTAATTACTGGCAGAAAAAAATGAATAACTCAAAGTTGAATGCTTTCTCTAAACATCTTATTTCTGCCCAGCTCTAAAAATCCTATTTCTGCCAACTTTGCCCAGGTTGCCACTTTGGCTCTAGCTACAGCTCTCTTGGCCTCTCTATTATTCTCCTTGTCAGTTTTGGCTCTTGATCATTGCCAGACTTGGTAGGTGACTTTTTTCTCCTTTATAGTTTTCTGTACTTCCTTGCACCACCACCATGTTACTCTTTTCCTACCTCTTCTATCTGTTATTAATTGACACACCTCTTCAGCTACCTCTTTGATGTTTCTCTCCACCTGGTTCATCCATGCATTACTCTGTGTCCTTTTCTCTTGCAGCTTCTCTTTGTATTCCCTTCTCAGTTAATTGTCTTTTAACTTCCACAATTTAACGTGCTTCACCAGCTTTCCCTTGGTTCTCTTGAGATTGAGTTTTTTCTTGTTTGGTCCTTCTTACTTGTGGTGCATATACTGAGAAAATATGAGATACAGATCTTCAGAGTATCACCTTCAATTTCATCAGTTTCTTCAAGTACCTCACTGCTTCCAGCACATTTTCTGCTAGTTCTGATCTTGCCATTATGCCAACTTCACCAAGTCCACCTTCCTGTCCACTACACCAGAACATATACCTCTGGTCATTCAGTCCAAAGGAAGTGCATCCATTGTTTTTATATCATGTTTCTTGGATGCAGCAGATATTGACTCTCCTCTGATTCAGCATTTCCACCACCTCCCTGCTCCTCCTAAAAAGCAATCTGACATTTACTATGCAGTCCCTTATCTCTCCTCTATTGTTTCCTTTGCTTACACAAAAGTGTTCCACCTGGGGACTCATTGCACCCCTGCCTATTTAAGGGCTACCATGGGTGCTTTTCATTCTGGAGTATCTATCCATTTGTTTGATGTGCAATGTTTTATACTTCCAGATGCCCTTCCTGGTGGGTTACCCTCCCAATTTATCCAGGCTTGGGACTGGCAATCATTTGACCATGCTTGCTTCCCCAGTAGTTGGGTTCCAATTGCTACTTCTAGCAAAGGCAATCTATTTAAACCCACTATTTTCCATTACATTGAGATAAGAGAGAAAGAAAGAAAGAAAGAAGAATATTTGGTACAAAACAACATTGAAAACCATTAAAAATGAATAAGATTACATGGAAAATCCAGATTTTTTATGTTCTAATTTAAAGTTCTAATGACTTTAAATTAGATAGCTCCTGCATATTTGTGAGGAGCCATGACTTAATGGTTGGTGCAGTTGAACAGTAACCAAGGGCTTCTGGGTTCAATTCCCAGAGGGGGCAAGGAGGATTTAGAGCTTGACAAAAGAAAAGGCCATTGACTTGGGTCAGGAATGGCATCTGACAAAGAGATTCCTTATTGCCAAAACAAAAGTCCCTCAGAAAGGACAGTTGAACCCCAAAGCTATGAGAAAAGAATATGCTAAATGGAGAAAGCAAAGTAAGTAGCACCTGTATGTTTCATACACCACTGCCCTAATCCAATGAGGTACTGGTATACAAAGCTTGATAATATGGTATATATATATATAACTTTGATAAATCTGCTTACATTAACACCTCTAGACAGTTGGCAACAGTGACCTGTGCCATTTAGTATTTTGGATGTAAATGCATATGATGAATGAAATTGTAAGCACTGGATTATTAGACAGAATTTAGCCCTATTTTGGCAATTTCTAATGAAAGATGTATTTTCAATAACAAAACCCACACAATATTTTATCTTATTGTAAGGTAGACATGAGAAATTGCTTCAGAAAAAATTCATTTACTCAAAAAGTAATTAGATTCTAAATAATCTAAATTGTAATGCTTTATCCCTATATATTCCTTTCAACACTAAAATATGGCCACTGAGACTATATTTGTTTGCTTTCTGTTGTTCAAAAAACAACCCAGCTTCCACCAGCCTATGTTTTTTACACCTTCCAAAAGTATGTTGGGTTGGTGAACATAACAGCAGAAATTGGTGTCACCAAGAAATCACTTTGCTACACAAAACACTTTGGCAACCTTTCCAGTGTTCCCATTTTATTCACAAATTGTTATTATTAGGATAATTTTGTAAAAATTATAATTTGTTGTTTTTTTCTGTACCAAATTTGATATCAAGAGCTAATGCCAGTCAAGATATTCTTCTGAAACTTTTACATCTTCATGTGGTCCTGCTTATTTTACCCATGTTTACAATAAAATATTGAAATTTCATTTAAAATCATGGAAAACTTTAAAGTGCTTTAAACTTTCCTCAGCAAGGTACATAATAGCACCAGAGAACATTTCATAGTCATACCTAAACCTTGCTTTGACCAAACAACTACTTTACAGTTTTCCTCTGACAACAAGTAAACTTGTTGACCTCTCTCTCAATTGATAGTTGCATGTCTCAATGATGACTCCATTAAGTGGTTTATGGTTTCATGCAGTAATAGCCAGTTGAACAGTGTCTGGCTTATGAACTAAACTGATGACCCATGCGGCCCTGTGCAAGCTTCTTGAACAGTGCAAATGACACTATCTTTCCACAGATGTTGTAGAGTGAATCACAAGTCTAGGCTACCTTAAAACAAGTTGTCCCCAGTCAATTACTGAATGTCAAGGAGCACTGCAAGCCTGCTTAACTGCATATGTTCATGCAAAAGGAGGTGTCATTGCTTGAGCAATAGTTTTCTTTTGCTATGCAGGCTTACTGGATTTTACAAGCAATTTTACAAAGTCCTCAAATTTTCTGAAAATATTAGTACTGGCTCCTGGGTCATCTTGAAATTACTCCATATTTAAATATTCCCAATGACATTTTCTTGAGCTCCCACTCATTGCACTAAATGATGGCCTCTTTTAATATATGGTAGTCATACAGGGAGGGTATTTACAAACTTTAACCATTCACCATCCCAGAGTTCTCTACCTACTTTTAATAATTGTCAAGCATGGCGCAGACCATGTTCAAATGTCTGACTCGGGAAGCCCACTGTGTATGTAAATATGGTACGGTATGGATTATATGAATGATTGGGAATGGTGAACAATCCCAAAGACCTGGGAACTGTACACAATCACCTGGGTTTCTGTACAATCTTCATGACTTGCGGGGAATATGGATAAAATTACATTTAGAATTTTGCTTTCGTCAATCTCCTATGCTTTCACCTGGAAATGTGCAATTCCTTGTTATTGTAAAGACATCTGAAATGTGTTGGTGAAAATGGGAAATATTTCTCTTGTTAAGAAACGATGCGAAAATGGAAAATAATGTCACTATTTACCGTCATTAGTAAATACATAACTCATAATGTAAAACCTGTGGTATAAAATCTCATGGTTTATCCGATGCCATGAGGGTATGAGCCATACGAAGTGAACTGTGAACTTGTGAACCCCCGATTATGCACAATAACCGGAACATATACATTTATAACTCTTTCATAATCTTTCCTCTTTTCTCGGGTCACGGGACTGTGAAACTCTTTGGCTTCAAACGCTTCTCTCCATGATTCGACTTAACACTGGTATCAAGTGAGAGGGGTCCCAACTTGATTTTGAAAAACCACATATTTACTAGTACCACTATTAATACCCATATAGCCTATATCCATGAAAGACCGGAACATGTGGGCAAGAGCAGGGAGGGACAGAAATCAGTCAATACACCCATAGCTACGTCATAAACATAGAAAATACAAATTTAAAAATATCATGTTGTGCTAACCTGTCTCAATTTTCATTCTGCAATTAAAGTATCTTCCCAAACAAGGCACCACAATACCAAGACACGCCTCCCACCTTGTCAAAAACGACTGTTNCCGATGCCATGAGGGTATGAGCCATACGAAGTGAACTGTGAACTTGTGAACCCCCGATTATGCACAATAACCGGAACATATACATTTATAACTCTTTCATAATCTTTCCTCTTTTCTCGGGTCACGGGACTGTGAAACTCTTTGGCTTCAAACGCTTCTCTCCATGATTCGACTTAACACTGGTATCAAGTGAGAGGGGTCCCAACTTGATTTTGAAAAACCACATATTTACTAGTACCACTATTAATACCCATATAGCCTATATCCATGAAAGAAAGGAACATGTGGGCAAGAGCAGGGAGGGACAGAAAGCAGTCAATACACCCATAGCTACGTCATAAACATAGAAAATACAAATTTAAAAATATCATGTTGTGCTAACCTGTCTCAATTTTCATTCTGCAATTAAAGTATCTTCCCAAACAAGGCACCACAAAACCAAGACACGCCTCCCACCTTGTCAAAAACGACTGTTTGGAAACTTAGGAGGACAGCTATGCTCTAAGCCACTTTCTCAAAGAGAGGCTGCTTTTTCAGCTGATTTGGTCCATAAAAATTCTGAACTTTATGGACAAAGAGGAAGTCATAGATCAGAGGTGTATCTTGAGATGTATCTGATAGAAGTCATAGATTAAGGTGTATCTTTACATGTATCTGACAGAAGTCAAAGCTATAAGGTCTATCTGTAGATGTATCTGACAGAAGCCATAGATGTAAGATCTATCTTTAGATGTATGCGATAGAAGTCAACGATGTAAGGTGTATCTTTAGATGTATCTAATAAAAGCCATAGTTGTGAGGTGTATCTTTAGATCTATCTGACAAAAGCCATAGATGTAAGGTGTATCTTTAGATGTATCTAATAGAAGCCATAGATATAAGGTGTATCTTTAGATGTATCTGACAGAAGCCATAGATGTGAGGTGTATCTTTAGATGTATCTAATAGAAGTCATAGATGTAAAGTGTATCTTTGGATGTAACTGATAGAAGTTATAGATGTAAGGTGTATCTTTAGATGTATCTCATAGACGTCATAGATGTAAGGTGTATCTTTAGATGTATCGGACCGAAGCCATAGACGTAAGGTCTATCTTTAGATGTATGCGAAAGAAGTCAACGATGTAAGGTGTATCTTTAGATGTATCTAATAGAAGCCATAGATGTAAGGTGTATCTTTAGATGTATCTGACAGAACCCATAGATGTAAGGTGTATCTTTAGATGTATCTGACAGAAGTCCTAGATGTAAGGTCTATCTTTGGCTGTATGCGATAGAAGTAATCGATGCAAGGTGTATTTTTAGATGTATCTAATAGAAGCCATAGCTATGATGTCTATCTTTGGATGTATGCGATAGAAGTCATAGATGTAAAGTGTATCTTTAGATGTATCTAACAGAAATCATAGCTGTAAGGTGTATCTTTAGATGTATCTAATAGAAGTAACAGATTAACGTGTATGTTTATATGTATCTGACTAAAGTCACAGATGTAAGGTGTATCTTTAGATGTATCTAATAGAAGCCATAGATATAAGGTGTATCTTTAGATGGATCTGACAGAAGCCATAGATGTGAGGTGTATCTTTAGATGTATCTGACGAAAGTCATAGATGTAAGGTGTATCTTTAGATGTATCTGACAGAAGTCATAGACGTAAGGTCAACCTTTAGATGTATCTGACAGAAATCATAGATGTAAGGTGTATCTGTAGGTGTATCTGATAGAAGTCATAGATTAAGGTGGATTTTTGGATGTATCTGATAGAAGTCATAGATGTAAGGTGTATCTGTAGATGTATCTGACAGAAGCCATAGATGTAAGGTCTATCTATAGATGTATGCGATAGAAGTCATCGATGTAAGGTGTTACTTTAGATGTATCAGATAGAAGACATAGATGTAA
Source organism: Morbakka virulenta (assembly GCA_003991215.1). NCBI lineage: Eukaryota > Metazoa > Cnidaria > Cubozoa > Carybdeida > Carukiidae > Morbakka > Morbakka virulenta. The sequence goes on from RDPX01000248.1 coordinate 93,788, forward strand.
GGGGTATCTTTAGATTTATCTGAAAGAAGTCCTAGGTGTAAGGTGCATCTTTAGATGTATGCGATAGAAGTCATCGGTGTAAGTCATTTCTTTAGCT
>RDPX01000248.1:99535-109856 GCA_003991215.1 Morbakka virulenta
CTTTTGATGTATCTGACAGAAGTCATAGATGTAAGGTGTATCTTTAGATGTATCTGACAAAAGCCATAGATTTAAGGTCTATCTATAGATGTATGCGATAGAAGTCATCGATATAAGGTGTACCTTTAGATGTATCTAATAGAAGCCATAGCTGTAAGGAGTATCCTTAGATGTTTCTGACAAAGGTCATGGATGTAATGTATATCTTTAGATGTATCTGATGGAATTCATAGATGTAAGGTGTATCTGTAGATGTATATGACAGAAGTCATAGATGTAAGGTCTACCTTTGGAGGTATGCGATGGAAGTCATCGATGTAAGGTCTATCGTTGCAGGTATGCCATAGAAGGCATCGATACAAGGTGTATCTTTCGATGTATCAAATAGAAGCCATAGATATAAGGTGTATCATTAGATGTATCCGACAAAAGTCATAGATGTAAGGTGTATCTTTAGATGTATCTGACACAAGTCATATATGTAAGGTCTGTCTATAGATGTATCGGACGGAAGTCATAGATGTAAAGTCTATCTTTGGAGCTATGCCATAGAAGGCATCGATGTAAGATATATCTTTAGATGTATCCGGCAAAAGTCATAGACGTAAGGTGTATCTTTAGATGAATCTGAAAGAAGTCATAGATGTAAGGTTTATCTTTAGATGTATCTGACAGAAATAATAGATGTACTGTGTATCTTTAGATGTATCTGAGAAAAGTCATAGATGTAATGTGTATCTTTAGATGTATCGGATAGAAGTCATAGATGTAATGTGTATCTTTAGATGTATCTGACAGAACCCTTCCATGTAAGGTCTATCTTTGGAGGTATGCGATAGAGGTCACCGATGCAAGGTGTATCTTTAGATGTATATAACAGAAGTCCTAGATGTAAGGTCTATCTTTAGATGTATCCGACAAAAGTAGTAGATGTAAGGTGTATCTTTAGATGTACCTGATAGAAGTCATAGATGTAAGGTGTATCTTTAGATGTATATAACAGAAGTCCTAGATGTAAGGTCTATCTTTAGATGTATCCGACAAAGGTGATAGATGTAAGGTGTATCTGTAGATGTATATGATGGAAGTCATAGATGTAAGGTGTATCTGTAGATGTATATGAAAGAAGTCATAGATGTAAGGTCTACCTTTGGTGGTATGCCATGGAAGTCATCGATGTAAAGTCTATCGTTGCAGGTATGCCATAGAATTCGTCGATGCAAGGTGGATCTTTAGATGTATCTAATAGAAGCCATAGATATAAGGTGTGTCTTAATGTATCTGATAGAAGTCATAGATATAAGACGTATCTTTAGATGTATCCGACAAAAGTCATAGATGTAAGGTGTATCTGTAAATGTATCTGACAGAAGTCATAGGTGTAAGGTCTATCTTTAGATGTAACTGACAGAAATAATAGATGTAAGGTGTATCTTTATGTGTATCTGAAAGCAATAATAGGTGTAAGGTGTATTTTTAGATGTAACTGACAGAAATAATAGATGTAAGGTGTATTTTTAGGTGTATCTGATAAAAGTCATAGATGTAAGGTGTATTTTTAGATGTATCTAATAGAAGCAATAGATATAAGGTGTATCCTTAGATGTATCAGACAGAAGTCATAGATGTAAGGTGTATCTTTAGATGTAACTGACAGAAGTCATAGGTGTAAGGTCTATCTTTAGATGTAACTGACAGGAATAATAGATGTAATGTGTATTGTTAGGTGTATCTGATAAAAGTCATTGTTGTAAGGTGTATTTTTAGATGTATCTAATAGAAGCAATAGATATAAGGTGTATCTTTAGATGTATCAGACAGAAGTCATAGATGTAAGGAGTATCTTTAGGTGTATCTGACAAAAGTCATAGATGTTAGCTATATATTTAGATGTATCTTTTAGAAGTCATAGATGTAAGGTTTATCTGTAGATGTATCTGACAGAAGCCATAGATGTAAGGTCTATCTTTGGAGGGTTGCGATAGAAGTGACCGATGCAAGGTGTATCTTTAGGTGTATCTAATAGAAGCCATAGAGGTAAAGTGTATCTTTAGATGTTTCTGACAGAAGTCCTAGATGTAAGGTCTATCTTTGGATATATGCGATAGAAGTCATCGATGCAAGGTGTATTTTTAGATGTATCTAATAGAAGCCATAGATAAAAGGTGTATCTTAATGTATCTCGTGCAAGTCATAGATATAAGAGGTATCTTTAGATGTATCCGACAAAAGTCATAGTTGTAAGGTGTATCTGTAAATGTATCTGACAGAAGTCATAGATGTAAGGTCCATATTTAGATGTAACTGACAGAAATAATAGATGTAAGGTGTATCCTTAGGTGTATCTGACAGAGGTCATAGATGTAAGGTGTATTTTTAGGTGTATCTGATAAAAGTCATAGATGTAAGGTGTATTTTTACGTTTATCTGATAGAAGTCATAGACGTAAGCTCTATCTTTGGATGTATCTGACTAATGCCATAGATGTAAGGTCTACCTTTGGATATATGCGATAGAAGTCATCGATGCAAGGTGTATCTTTCGATGTATCTAATAGAAGCTATAGATATAAGGTGTATCTTTAGATGTATCTGATAGAAGTCATAGGTGTAAGGTGTATCTGTAGATGTATCTGACAAAAGTCATAGATGTAAGGTCTATCTTTAGATTTATCTGACAGAAATAATAGATGTAAGGTGTATCTTTAGGTGTATCTGACAAAAGTCATATATATAAGGTCTATCTTTAGATTTATCTGACAGAAGTCATAGATGTAAGGTCTATCTTTGGAGGTATACGATGGAAGTCATCGATGTAAGGTCTGTCTTTGTAGGTATGCGATAGAGGTCACCAATGCAAGGTGTATCTTTAGATGTACTTAATAGAAGCCATAGAAATAAGGTGTATCTTTAGATGTATGTAACAGAAGTCCTAGATGTAAGGTCTATCTTTAGATGTATCCGACAAAAGTAATAGATGTAAGGTGTATCTTTAGATGTATCTGATGGAAGTCATTGATGTAAGGTGTATCTGTAGATGTATGTAACCGAAGTCCTAGATGTAAGGTCTATCTTTAGATGTATCCGACAAAAGTAATAGATGTAAGGTGTATCTTTAGATGTATCTGATGGAAGTCATAGATGTAAGGTGTATCTGTAGATGTATATGACAGAAGTCATAGATGTAAGGTCTACCTTTGGAGGTATGCGATGGAAGTCATCGATGTAAGGTCTATCGTTGCAGGTGTGCCATAGAAGGCATCGATGCAAGGTGTATCTTTAGATGTATTTAATAGAAGCCATAGATATAAGGTGTATCATTAGATGTATCCGACAAAAGTCATAGATGTAAGGTGTATCTTTAGATGTATCTGATAGAAGTCATAGATGTAAGGTTTATCTTTAGATGTATCTGACAGAAGCCATAGATGTAAGGTGTATCTTTAGATGTATCTGACAGAAGTCATAGATGTAAGGTCGATCTGTAGATGTATCTGACAGAAGCCATAGATGTAAGGTGTATCTTTAGATGTATCTGATAGAAGTCATAGATGTAAGGTGTATCTTTAGATGTATCTGACAGAAGTCATAGATGTAAGGTCTATCTTTGGATGTATGCGATGGAAGTCACCGATGCAAGTTGTATCTTTAGTTGTATTTAATAGAAGTCATAGATGTAATGTGTATCTTTAGATGTATCTGACAGAAGTCATAGATGTAAGGTCTATCTTTGGATGTATGCGATAGAAGTCATCGATGCAAGGTGTATCCCTAGATTTATCTAATAGACCCCATAGATATGAGGTCTATCTTTGGATTATGCGATAGAAGTCCTAGATGTAAAGTGTATCTTTAGATGTATCTGACAGAAGTCATAGATGTAAGGTGTATCTTTAAGTGTATCTGATAGAAGTCATAGATTAAGGTGTGTCTTTAGATGTATCCGACAGAATTCATAGATGCAAGGTGTGTCTTTAGATGTATCTCACAGAAGCCATAGATGTAAAGTGTATCTTTAGGTGTATCTGACAAAAGTCATAGATGTAAGGTGTATATTTAGATGTATCTCATAGAAGTCATAGATGCAAGGTGTGTCTTTAGATGTATCCCACAGAAGCCATAGATGTAAAGTGTATCTTTAGATGTATCTGACAGAAGTCATAGATATAAGGTGTATCTTGAGATGTATCTGATAGACGTCATAGATGTATCGTCGATCTGTAGATGTATCTGACAGAAGCCATAGATGTAAGGTGTAACTTTAGATGCATCCGACAGACGTCATAGATGCAAGGTGTATCTTTAGAGGTATCTGACAGTAGTCATAGATATAAGGTGTATCTGTAGATGTATCAGACAGAAGTCATAGATGTAAAGTGTATCTTTAAATGTATTTGACAGAAGACATAGATATAAGGTATATCTTTAGATGTATCTGACAGAAGTCAAAGATTTAAGGCGTATCTTTAGAGGTATCTGACAGAAGTCATAGATGTAAGGTGTATCTGTAGATGTATCTGACAGAGGTCATAGATGTAAGGCCTATTTTTAGATGTATCTGACAGAAATAATAGATTTACGGTATATCTGTAGGTGTATCTGACAGAAGTCATAGATGTAAGGTGTATCTTCAGGTGTATCTGATAAAAGTCATGGATGTAAGGTATCTCTTTAGATGTATCTGATAGAACTCATAGATGTAAGGTCTATCTTTAGATGTATCTGGCAGAAGTGCTAGATGTAAGGTCTACCTTTGGAGGTATGCGATGGAAGTCATCGATGTAACTTCTATCTTTGCAGGTATGCCATAGAAGGCATCGATGCAAGGTGTATCTTTAGATGTATTTAATAGAAGCCATAGATAGCAGGTGTATCTTTAGATGTAACTGACAGAAGCCCTAGATGTAAGGTGTATCTTTGGATGTATGCGATAGGAGTCATCGATGCAAGGTGTATCTTTAGATGTATCTAATAGAATCCATAGATATAAGGTGTATCTTTAGATGCATCTGATAGAAGTCCTAGATTTAGGTGTATCATTAGATGTATCCGACAAAAGTCATAGATGTAAAGTCTATGTATAGATGTATCTGACAGATGTCATAGATGTAAGGTCTATCTTTGGAGGTATGTGATGGAAGTCATCGATGTAAGGTGTATCTTTGCAGGTATGCCATAGAAGTCATTGATGTAAGGTGTATCTTTGCAGATATGCCATAGAAGGCATCGATGCAAGTTGTATCTTTAGATTTATCTGATAGACGTCATAGATTTAAGATGTATCTTTAGATGTATCTGACAAAAGTCATAGATGTAAGGTGTGTCTGTAGATATATCTGACAGAAGTCATAGATGTAAGGTCTATCTTTAGATGTATCTGACAGAAATAATAGATGTACGGTGTATCTTTAGGTGTATATGACAAAAGTCATAGATGTAATGTGTATTTTAGATGTATCTGATAGAAGTCATAGATGTAATGTGTATCTTTAGATGTATCTGACAGAACCCTTAGATGTAAGGTCTATCTTTGGAGGTATGCGATAGAGGTCACCTATGCAAGGTGTATCTTTAGAGTTATTAATAGAAGCCATGGATATAAGGTGTATCTTTAGATGTGTATAACAGAAGTCCTAGATGTAAGGTCTATTTTTAGATGTATCCGACAAAGGTAATAGATGTAAGGTGTATCTGTAGATGTATATGATGGAAGTCATAGATGTAAGGTGTATCTGTAGATGTATATGAAAGAAGTCATAGATGTAAGGTCTACCTTTGGTGGTATGCCATGGAAGTCATCGATGTAAAGTCTATCGTTGCAGGTATGCCATAGAAGGCATCGATGCAAGGTGGATCTTTAGATGTATCTAATAGAAGCCATAGATATAAGGTGTACCTTTAGATGTATTTGATAGAAGTCATAGATATAAGGTGTATCTTTAGATGTATCTGAAAAAAGTCATACATGTAAGGTGTATCTTTAGATGTATCTTATAGAAGTCATAGATGTAAGGTGTATCTTTAGATGTATCTGACAGAAGCCATAGATGTAAGGTCTATCTTTGGAGGTATGTGACAGAAGTCATATATGTATAGTGTATCTTTAGATGTATCTGACAGAAGTCATAGATGTAAGGTGTATCTTTAGATGTATCTGACAAAAGTCATATATGTAAGGTGTATCTTTATATGTATCTGATAGAAGTCATAGATGTAAGGTTTATCTGTAGATGTATCTGACAGAAGCCATAGATGTAAGGTGTATCTTTAGATGTATCTGATAGAAGTCATAGATGTAAGGTGTATCTTTAGATGTATCTGACAGAAGTCATAGATGTAAGGTCTATCTTTGGATGTATGCGATAGAAGTCACCGATGCAAGTTGTATCTTTAGTTGTATTTAATAGAAGTCATAGATGTAATGTGTATCTTTAGATGTATCTGACAGATGTCATAGATGTAAGGTGTATCTTTAGATGTATGTGACAGAAGTCATAGATGTAAGGTGTATCTTTATGTGTATCTGATAGAAGTCATAGACTTAGGTGTATCTTTAGATGTATCTGACAGAAGTCATAGATGTAAGGTGTATCTTTAGATGTATCTGACAGAAGTCATAGATGTAAGGTCTATCTTTGGATGTATGCGATAGAAGTCACCGATGCAAGGTGTATCTTTAGATGTATTTAATAGAGGCCATAGATATAAGGTGTATCTTTAGATGGATCTGACAGAAGCCATAGATGTAAGGTGTATCTTTAGATGTATCTGATAGAAGTCTTAGGTGTAAGGTGTATCTTCAGTTTTATCTGAGAGAAGATAGAGTGGTTTATAAGTGTATCTCTCCAAACATAGCTCGGAAAAAGCTTACGACTCATGACATTATAAAGCTCTTACATCTATAGCTCAGTCCATCTTACTGAGCTTCAAAGAAGACAACCATGTTTCTATTTAACAAATAAATGAACTGCAAGGTAAGCATTTAAAGTTATACTTGAAACCTAGTTTTTGTTGATTAGTTAGTGCAAAGCCAAAGAAAATCAGTGGCTGCTATTATTGTCACCCTAAAGTCAGTCCTTTACAAAGTCACGGAGAAGATACGTGGGCAAATATTGCCTGGTACACCAACAATTGTAAGGTCTCTTTAGTATAAAAACTTCAGTAAAGCGTTGTTGAAACAATAGTTTTGGTTTGGAAATGTTTGTGATGTTTACCACTATTCATCTTCATACCTTTAGTCTTTACTGATTCCTTCTGAGTCTGCTGAGGACCCCCAAAAAGCTAAAAAGTTTTGGTTGAACCCATTGTTTTAAGTATCATACCTGTCTTTTATTCTTTATTTTATTTCCAAGTCTTTTACTCTAAGCAAGTGTTTAAAACTGCTTTAGTCCAGAAAGTTACTTTTCTTGTTTGATTTTGTTTTTTTCCACTTTTTACTCTTTTTAGTTTATTGGTATCTTCCCTCTCCCAATTCCCTCTCCAAATACATGAATATACTTGATAGTGTATGCCTTGGAACGGAGAAACAGATTGGGTGCAGTACTTCCAGGGACATGAACCGGGCTCGAACCGAAAACCTTTCCCGTGTTGATCTGTTGATTTAGTTATTCGTTCACCCTGCACTAAATTTTTCCTTTCAGCTTTTACTTCACGCTCTTGCTACCCAAAAATATACTTGGAAACTAGTTGCCTAAAACACATTTACTACAGTCACAGAAAAAGGGACCACACCCAGTCATTTATACTTATTTCCCTGTTTTTGTTGTGACTTTACTGTTGAGGTTGCATTGCATAAACAGCAAGCTTCTTTGGTTTCTATGAAAATTTAGGCTGCAACCCTAGGGTTTTTCTTATTTTTCCTTAGTTTTTGTTAATATTTTTATCACGGTGGGAACAGTATCTCTTTCAGCGCTAAAATAATGTTCTTTCGGTCAACAGGTTCTCCAAATTATAGGAACAAACCCTGGAGTACTTGCTAAGATTCACGTCTTGTTCGCGCAAATGTACAAGCCAGACATTTCCTTTAAATAGCCAATACAAACATGTGTTATCAGAAAGGGATCCTTTACAAATGATGTCAACCAATTTTTCAGAATTTTTCACCTCCTTCCCCCTCTTAGCAACTCTTGTCAACTTTTGGATTTCTGACCTCTCTCCCTTCCCTAAAGTTTACGTCAGTTTGGAGCACTTTCGTCCTGAACTTTTTCTGCAAAAGAAGAGAAAATATTGACACTATGTTCTCATTTTATAGGTTTCTAGCTATCAGGGGGTTAGAAATTTGAAGCAGGGCTGATAAAAGTACTCCGAGTGAAATGGAAAACTTAAGAAAAAACAATTGCGTGAAATAACCTTTCAATTGAACCTCTCTGTTTTTTACACTTTGAAAAAACTTTCAATGGCGTCAAAAATATTCCCATCAAATTCTACTCGTGAGGTAAAATCGTCATCACCTCCTCTCTGTTCATCCTCTGCTTCACTCTCGTCAAGTTCACTCCCATTTCAATTCCTGGGTAGGTGTCCGTCAATAGGCAGGTCTGTTGTGGAATGGACACAGCAGCCAACAACTAAAGGAAGGGTACTAACATAGTAAAAAGGTTGTTTCTAAACTCCCGAGTGAGTTTAGAAGAAGAAGAAAGTTTAAGCTTTTAGAACCATTGAATTTTTTTCAGAGAATTACGTCAAATTTCACCCTCCTCTCACCCATTACCCAAAATATTGTCAACTTCCGTCAACATTTAGGTACCTCCCTACCCCTTCTAAGTGGTTGACGACATTTGTGAAGCATCCCAAAGTAGAAAGAAATGTATAAATATATTACGTTGAACATAAACATTATTCTTTTTTATTGGTTTACAGATGGAGCTTACACAAAGGCTTTCGGATTGCTTTTTGGATTGCGATAAATATTTTCCTGAGAAATTTGCGTCATAGTTATGGCTACAAATGAGTTTCAATGTACCTACAAAAGCACAGCATGAGAAGCAATAGAATATTCGATTTTTTAAAATTTTGATATCAGTGCACAGTCCAACAATAAATAAACTGGCCTTGATGATTTTACAGTAGGGCGAAACAACAATTACTTATTCACGTTCAAGGGGTAGGTAGGGCAAAGAGTGGTAGTTGTAGAAGAATATCTTCTATATCAAAGTTAATATTAACTATACCAATTACTGAAAAGCTATCCTGTATAGATATTCATACCAAATGTTATTGGTAACCTCATGTTTTTGATAATTTTGCAGAAGGACAGTTTTTGAAGAAAAGAATTTTGTACTAAGTCACCTGCAGATATCACAAGAGTCAGCCACAAAAGGCTAAATTCATTATTATTACTTTTATTTTTAATTATACTATCTGCACTGGAATAGTTTCCAGGTGTGCGTTTATTCCGTCTCGGCCCCAACTAGGGGCTTAGAGTCTCCTTCCACTCAATCGAAATTATTATTATTATTATTTTCAATAATGTAAATCTCAGACATGTTTGTCTGGAAAGTTCTTTTGTTCTTTTATCTTTGAGAGCGGGTAACAACAAGTCACCAGGAGTCTCAAAGTTCCTTTTCCTGACTTCTCGAGACTTCTCGCAGTATCCTCGCTGTTCAATAAATCTATCACACTGAATGGTGAAATCCCATAAGAGCTTGAAATTCTCATTTTCAATTACTGCTTCGGGTTGCAGTTCATACCATTTCTCAGCTCTTTCCAAGCCTCCTTTGTTGCAAAGTTGCCAATGAATATATCGTGCCACATTGTCATGTCTTTTCTTGTACTCCCTTTGAGCTAATTCACTAACCAGATGACTAATAGTTTCTCCTTTTTCTCTGCACATTCTGCACAGTGGAGAATCAGCATTCTTATCAATATGGAACTTTGTGTAATTCGTTCTTAAAGCTTATTCTTGAGCACTGCATATCAGTGCTTCTGTACATCCCTTTAATCTCCCTTTGCAAGCCATTGCCATGATTTATCCCAATTCAATCCTTCCTTGTCCCTCAAAAACTGTCCATGCATCACCTTCTGTTTCCATTCCTCTTCCATTCCCTGGCTCTTAGACTTTTTGTAATCATTTTGTTCCATTGCTTTCTCGGTATTAACTATACTGATTTCTCCTACTTTTCTCATGAGAATCTCTTTGCTGTTCTTTATGTACCAACTCAGGTTATTTTCTTCTCCCTTTACACAGTTCTCACAACTCATCAAACCTCTTCCACCCCTCTTTCTTGAAACGTATATCCTTGCAACGTCACTCCTTGGATGAAGTTCCTTGTTTATTGTCATAACTTTTCTTGTTTTTCTGTCGATCTCTTGAAGCTCATTCTTAG
>RDPX01000248.1:115822-126139 GCA_003991215.1 Morbakka virulenta
TTTCTTACTCCATTCATATGATGCATTCACTTTTCTCAGGACAAGAGACAGTGGGATCATGCATATCACGAATATCAGTGGGGAAAGACTGTCTCCTTGGAAGATACCTCTTTTTACATCTACTTCTCACAGTTCAGACCCATTTGAAGTTAACAGGAGTTTCCATCGTTTCATACTTTTCTCCATAAAGCTCCTAATGTTGTTAGCAATACCAAACATATTAAGACATTCTACAATCCAGCTATGTGGGACAAAATCATAGGCTTTCCTGTAAGCAATCCACGCCATAGCTAGATTCGTCTTCTTCTTCTTACAGTCCTTTAGTATTGCTTTATCGATAAGTAGCTTTTGTCCCTCTGCTCTTTCTCTTACAACCTTTTTATTATTATTATTAATATTATAATTATTATTATCATTACGTTTTATCTCTTTTTCTTTTATTTGTGCATTGTTTTAGAACTTCATAGCACCGAGTTATTACCAATAACCTAGGGTACTAGGCCGTTCGTGATGTATGCTGTTTTAAATAAAGGTAACTGGTATGTACTACTTTCAAACTGACAATGTTCGTCTTAAGATAGGGGCAGTGCTGTTTAGGACTATTTTTTGAATTTCGATTTAAGACAGCCTTAATAATTATTATTACTATTATTATTAGTAGTAGTATTATTATTGTCATCATTATTATTATACTTTTTGCTTTTTCTGTACCATTTCAAGCCCAAGCTTTGGAAACAATGGAAAAGTTAATTCAAAACTTTTACTCTGGTTTTTGAAATTGATACAGAAACAACAAATTAATCTATAAATTAATAAAACGAAAGGAAAGATAAGCAAGAGAGAAAAGGAACAAACTGATCAGAAATCTAGATTAAGAGTGCTGTTCTTAAGATGCGACCAGTTTCATTGAAGATCATCTTTTGCATTTCAGAGAGAGAAAGGTTATCTGGCATTTTTTTACATAAGAATCCCAATTACATTCTGCCTCAGTCAGAAGCTCGTTGTATTTTGACATTCGATCAAACTCTTTCCTTTGCAGAGGTATTCTTATTACTTGGACAGATCATGTCAATGATCAGGCAAATTTTATTTTTATTGTCTTTAACGATTATATCAGGTTTGTTTGACCTCATTTCACGGTCACTCTGCATAATGAAATCCCAGCGAATTGTGGTATTCTGATTTTTAATCACCGGTGGGGTTTTATGATCATACCGGTCTGTAGAGCATGGTGAAGAGCAGAAGTGAGGTAACGCCCAACGAATGTATTGGCCAACTCGATCGTGTCAAACCTTGTATTCATTGTTGTCCAAGACAGAGTAACCGGCATAACCCACAGTTCGGGTCAGCCCTGTTTTTATGTATATTGGCCTTATAATCCCTAGTGTACAAGCTCTGGCCCTGCGCAACTACAATAAATCCTTCAGTTTCAGCCTTAAGACCGGCACTTCATAGCCAGAGATGTGTCTTTCGTTGGTCAACATCAGGGAATCGCGTTTTTAAAGGATATTGACCACGTAATGATCTTATTTTTACCCAACCCCTTACGGATTTTAGACCTTTAGTTTTTGTTTGTTGCTTAACTTTCTTTGCAAATTTAGTACAACTAAGGTCTTCACCAACTTTAAATTCAAGTCCAAGCTCTTAAACTTATTATTTTCACCATCTTTCACAATAGTGCTTTTTTCTAGATTCATGTTGTATCTAATTGGGGCATCCATTCTGGATACTAGTTCAAACCAATGGTTGTAGTTTTCATAGCAGGCTCCAATCGCATCACTTCTCATCTTCCTTCCTCCCTTGGTAGATCCAATCTTTCTACATCTGCTTTTGGCTGATCCACATGATGCATTACTAGCAGTTTCCGGAGTTTGCGGTCATGATCCTGAATCCCGTTAACAGACCAACTAATTACATTGAAGCTAGATTACGACAAATACCGCAAGAGTATTAGTAGCTTCAATCCTGTTTACCGAATTCAATTCAGTTTTAACCATACCTCTCGCACGACGATAGAATTCTTTTTTAACCTTTCATTAGGGCATGCTGGATACCTTCAGCTTCTGACACACTTAAGATATTTGTATAAAACTTCATGTTCTAATTCCTGTATAATATCTCCATTACCTAACTCAAAATTATATAAGCCTGCCAACGTCCCTCCTGAATTTTGCTTTAGCACATTTATCAAGACCCGAAGAACATTCCTGTCATCTTTAAATTATAGTTTGGAATGGGCCGTTAAAGTCTACATCATTCTTGGCAAACAACTTCAGGTCATTCATGCCCTTTTGTTTCCAATTCTGTAACCATATTCTATTTGGTAAAGTGCAGGAATTCGAGGTGTCAATGCCAAACAGAAAAGAAGTGGCGAAAGAGAGGCACCATGAAATATTCCACAATCTATATCAATAGGGCAAGATTTCAGTTATCTCTGTATGGTTTAAAAACATGGTTGTCTTCCAATGCGTCATGGTTGATTTAAGAAAGTTGATGACTTAAGGAGAGACATAAAACTGCTAAAGTACTTTCAGGATCCAGCTATTCGGCAAGCTGTCAAAAGGCTTCTTATCTATCTACGCCATACTCAGGCTTCTAATTTTTAACTTGCATTTTTCCATGGTCATCCTATTGATCAGAAGCTGATCTTTGAGGGCACATGAATCTCTCTTAAACCCTTGTTTAGTAGGGAAAAGGTTAGTTTACAGAAAGGTGTTTGTACTCTCTGTAAGAACATGTTAACATCTCAAAGGTTGCACAGAGGCAAGTTATTTACCTTTAGTTTTGGGGGTTCAAAGTGTTTGAAGTTTTTGCTAAGAGGTATGTAGTTCCTTCATAAAGTCAATCTGGGATGTCATTTGGCGTCCTAAGCATTTTATTTAATAGTTCGGAATATCTTATATGGGTGCAATCAAGGGGATTATGCCGAAGGTTATTAAGTTTACCAATCCCTGGATATTTCAACTTTTATGATTTTCGAAGTGTCAACTTAATTTCTTCGAGAGTAATACCAGTCCATTCTCGAGTGGTTACTGTCTTTCATCCGTTCTGCATTACTTCTATAGCTTTTGGCTTCAATCCCGGGTTTTTTTAAAAACTTATTAATCTCTTTTATGAATGGTGTGTCTTATCTCATTACTTTCTTTCATTGCCTAATTCTCTATAAAACTATTGCTGTTGCGTCTGGAATTAGATCATCTTCATTCTTTTATTCAACAGCTTGTACTACTATTTCTTGTATTGATTTATTAATATTCACCACATTTACAAGAGATACACCCTCACTCTTCTCAGTTTCTGATTTCTTCCCCTCCATAAAACACATCAAATGCTACCTTGTTCCGATTAATCATAACCAGCTTCCTTTGATGTTTTATATTTGAGGACATATCTTCTCGTATTTGCAAGTTTATTATCATCAATATTACGTAACTTCCGGATAATGATAATACGTTTTGTGCTATTAGTTTCCGATGGTTTTTTAAGGCCCATGTAAAATGCATACAGAACTTCTTCAAACTCATCCATTATCCATGTCTCCTTTTTTTTTGGTTTTCTGATAGTACATCTGTCGAATGAAAATTTTCAGCTTAAGAGATGGTTTTATACCCCCTTTGTTCACATGTGCATCGCACAAAAATAACCTTCATCGACAGAATTCCGTGAAATAGATTATCACACGTTCTACTTAGTAAAGATATTCACAAATGACTAAAATGGGAAATGCTAATTGGAGAAAACTCTAGACCATAGACAACTACTAAAACACTAGACAACTACTAAAAAATTACCCAAATTCTTCAATTTGGCACATATGGCACAATATGGCACATTTAAGCTTGAATTCAGATACTTATCTAATCTACTCATAGGAACCACTGTGAAACCACTGTACGAAAATGGTATGGGCGAGTTTTCTTTGACCAAACGTTTATACACCTCAAGAACAAGAGAACAGATGTCAGTACTATACGCAAATAAAAGCCTCGTTTTGTCATTAACAAAGTTGTATTAAAAATGCGGCGTGATTTAGGTATGTACACAAAACCCAATGGGTTTACAGGTTAAAGAGATTTAAGCCTTAAATGTACGACCATAAGGAATACAGTGCGTTTATTAGGCTGGTATGAGACCAAATGTTCAAATCACCCAAACTTCATTACAGAAGTGTAAAATACCCCGAGCCAAGTGGAACAAAAACTAGGAAGAATACGTCGGTATTCTCACATATTAATTGAAGTACATAACCCTAGTCTATACAGAAAAAAGTATGCATTGCTCAGTAACTTGCCAAAGAACATTTCCCACAACGAAAACTCCGTAAAGGCAGTGTTAACTGGCGAGATAGTACAACATAATAGGTCACAATATCCATGTATAGTAACGTATTGGGAAATCGCATGTTGGTTTTCACAAATGCTTTGTGTTTTAAGCAAGTTTGCCTTAGAAGAAATCTAAAAAATACCGCTAAGATAATAACCAGCATGTGCCGAATACACTTTTCATATCATACCTACAAAATACTATACAAACATTCAACAACAAAACCAACTTATCGTACAACAAAACTTTCTATTTCGCGCTTCACATTTAAACGTTTCGACATAATCTAATCGCCCAGGTAATAATTTATCACCAAGTCTGCAAATATTTACGAAAGCTATCGGGCAAAACCACGTCAAAACTTTCTCATTAAAAGTAAATACCAGATTACTTTTACTGGAAACAAGAGACGTAGAAACTTGAGCATTGGCTAATTTTAAATTGTTTACATTCAAGCATTTGTTTATTGAAAATTTCCGACTATCGCGTTGGTTAAAAACCACAGATCATACAAATGTACCGAAAATTTCAAAAAATGTTGTGGAATGTGTAGTACTAAGGTAGATTGCTAGAGAAGACGATATCATGAATACAATCAAAGTGCACTGCAAGCAATGCAAATGATAATGACCACACACTTGGGCCATAACCGTCAAGTGTCCAATAGCAGAGGGTATGTAAGATTCTAAAAGTACGCCTATCTATGATAAATAATAACCATTAATGTACTTCTGAGCTTAAATTAATTTCTCTTTACTTACGGCTTTCAGTCGTCAGTAACGTTTAAAAAGACCCATGCCCACCAACAACTCAAGCGTTTACTAAGGGTATAACAACTTGTTAACAATGCGAAAAATTGATGTTCCAATAGAAATACAACCCGTTGATAACACGAAAGGGTAAGCTTGTGTAAATGCACTTGCTATTCCATTCCGGTTAGGGTGTATGCTGTTCGTACAATTTGCGTTAAAACTCTGTGAAAAGAAGTGGGAGAGAAGTTGTCTTTTCAAACAATTGGGTCCTCCATGAGGTTTACGGGGTCTTTTAATACTGAACGCAAATATTTCCGCAAAGTGCTGTCACAAATCTAATTCAAGTTATGTTTTGAGTACCAACCATAAACCTATTTCAAATACTTCTATTTCCCTAAAAGATTTGCCAATGACATAGGCTAAATACTTCCAATTTTTGCTCTACGAACGCCAAGGAAAACCAAAAAATTTGATCGTGTTGTTATTTACGTCTCCATTGGTTGTACTTTGTTCTCTGGCTGATCATTAGATACTTCCATATCGGTTGGCGGTAGTGGTGGCCTTTCTTCTGAAAAAACAACAAATATTATAGACTGTACAATGGCAAGTTTTAGCCTTAAATCTCTAAAGGCAGGTAACAGCTACTGTCATAAAGCAATGTACAGTGTACGAGAGTATCTGGTGGAAAAAAATAAAACTAAACAGTGAGATTCACTAACCACCAATTTCTTTTACTACATAGATCGTACAATGGCCTGAAATTCTTTTGAAGTAAAAAGTTTTTCTCCCATAAACTAGCAACGGAAATTATCAAAGGAAATCAATAAAGGAAGATTATGGAAACGAGATCACGTTTCTTTAATAAATATACACTTGTTTTATACACTGCACAATAATTTCCAGAATGCACTTATATTGGTAATTACAATAAATAGCGACGTCACACAAAAATATACAGTAATACATAAGTCAAACGAGTTTCGTAATTGGTTCACACTGAAAAGTATGGTACTGGAAGTAACACGTTAAGACCCTAACAAAACCCAAAGAAAACTGTTTAACGCAGATACTTCTTTAAATACCTCAATAGAACTGATTCATGACGATGCTTTAACTCAATCTCCTCATAACCAGCTACACATAAAATCTATACATAAATCAATGTTCACAAACCACTGCCGATAAAATTCATTGCAATATACCGTTTCCTGTACAGCGTCAAATATAAAAGCCTGAATAGCCTAATTTATATCAATCAAAACTACGGAAAAAACATATCTGGGGCCATGCTTATATAATTAAATTAATCATAAGGAGCCGAATTGAAGCGTACAATTTTACCACTTCTTACCGACTCTTTGTTCTGGGGCTTTTTCATCTGCAACCATCAACCTAGAACGTAAGAAAAACAGCAGCCTATCTTATTCACTTTTTAAACTTTGCCATAACCAAAAATACCAAAAACGACTTTGTTTAACATTGTTTAGAATAAGTAACAAACCAATAAGCCTCTTTTGTCTACACTACCCTGATGCATCATGGTTTAAGTTAATAAGTATCATCGGGTGCAAAATAACAACAACAATAAGTATCATCGGGTGAAAAATAACAACAAATATTTTGAATATTCCATTAAAATTTAGTTCTTTTCATTTTATTGGTACTGAAACAGTCGAATTAGTAAGAATACAGATTCGACAATCAAAAGCTATGCGGACAGGGTCGCAAACTGTTAATTCATTTGAACTCTAGCGGCCCTTCAAAGTCGCAAATTTACCAACACAGCGAAATTTGGTAGTTCTTAACTTCGTCAAAAGATAATATGGTTGGCTTTTCTTCATCTTGTTCCCAAACATTTCAGTCGAAACGTTTCTTCGAATGAGCTGGAACTGGTTGTGCTTTTTTAGCCATAAACCCTATTAACAGTCAAAAAATTATTAGGCAAGTACCCTGCGGAGTGATGGTGTGTCCCAACTGGCAGCATCTATGGGATAAGTCAACAGGTGACGCTGTTGTATATATAAAGTCCTCCACAGACATTAATTTCTGGCAACTGAGGGAAAATTACCGAAAGATGTTGAGACGTTCTATTGTTGTTGGCGGTGTCTGCACAATAGTAGATGTGCTGTCTATTCTTGTAGATGGCCCTGGCGATGAAGAAATAACAGGTTCTAATCCCCTACTTCTCCAGAAAGATATCGAAGGCACCACCTGACTTCTTAGTTCCATTTAAACGAAAATAAAAATCTATAATCACGATAAATCATACATCTCTGAGCATCATCCAGTGACAATCAGGTAATTATTTTTTAAATACAGAGAAAGAAACAAAAGTGAGCTCCTGGAAAGCACTTCAGAATACCAGTCGTAAGCAAAGGCCTTGTACCTCAGGAAAACTAAAGCAGCAAGGCTTAACACCTGCAAATTAACTTGAATAAGTCTACGCGTACAAACTCAAAAGTGCGAACATGGGAAGTGTTTTCCCAAGTGTGTATGTCTTGAGAATACCAGTTATCAAATAAGCCCAAAGACCTTTTCACACTGATCAATGGCCTGCTAAAAACTAAATAACTACTGATCAGGCACAGAGACGAGAACAGAAAATTAATAAGAGCAGTTAGACCAATGTCACCGGAGTGGAAAAATTAAGTAAGAAGGAACCCGAATNTATTTTGGCTGGAATATTCCATTAAAATTTATTTCTTTTTATTTTATTGGTACTGAAACAGTCGAATTAGTAAGAATACAGATTCGACAATCAAAAGCTATGCGGACAGGGTCGCAAACTGTTAATTCATTTGAACTCTAGCGGCCCTTCAAAGTCGCAAATTTACCAACACAGCGAAATTTGGTAGTTCTTAACTTCGTCAAAAGATAATATGGTTGGCTTTGCTTCATCTTGTTCCCAAACATTTCAGTCGAAACGTTTCTTCGAATGAGCTGGAACTGGTTGTGCTTTTTTAGCCATAAACCCTATTAACAGTCAAAAAATTATTAGGCAAGTACCCTGCGGAGTGATGGTGTGTCCCAACTGGCAGCATCTATGGGATAAGTCAACAGGTGACGCTGTTGTATATATAAAGTCCTCCACAGACATTAATTTCTGGCAACTGAGGGAAAATTACCGAAAGATGTTGAGACGTTCTATTGTTGTTGGCGGTGTCTGCACAATAGTAGATGTGCTGTCTATTCTTGTAGATGGCCCTGGCGATGAAGAAATAACAGGTTCTAATCCCCTACTTCTCCAGAAAGATATCGAAGGCACCACCTGCCTTCTTAGTTCCATTTAAACGAAAATAAAAATCTATAATCACGATAAATCATACATCTCTGAGCATCATCCAGTGACAATCAGGTAATTATTTTTTAAATACAGAGAAAGAAACAAAAGTGAGCTCCTGGAAAGCACTTCAGAATACCAGTCGTAAGCAAAGGCCTTGTACCTCAGGAAAACTAAAGCAGCAAGGCTTAACACCTGCAAATTAACTTGAATAAGTCTACGCGTACAAACTCAAAAGTGCGAACATGGGAAGTGTTTTCCCAAGTGTGTATGTCTTGAGAATACCAGTTATCAAATAAGCCCAAAGACCTTTTCACACTGATCAATGGCCTGCTAAAAACTAAATAACTACTGATCAGGCACAGAGACGAGAACAGAAAATTAATAAGAGCAGTTAGACCAATGTCACCGGAGTGGAAAAATTAAGTAAGAAGGAACCCGAATTCGTACAAAATAATGATATTTCTGTCAAAAACATTATATTCACAAGAGCTGATGGTCTTAACAACGTATAAACGGAATGGAATTTGATTTAGGCAACAATCAGTTAGCCTTAAAATAAAGCAAACTCACTTTCTAGCAGTTCTGCCCAAGGATGAGCTGTCCAAACAACTAGTCTGCTGTCTTAATATCCAATGACTAACAAAACATTGTCAAACATTACAACAGAAAATTAAGTCATTACCAGTAAAGAAAGCTCTTGAAACGCCATGATTACTTCTGTTATATAAGATGCTTCAACAGGACTAAATGAGAAACTGCATTGACGAACAAAACCTGGAGGAACAAATGCACAAGACAGAGAACCATCTTTATCGAATCCTGTGCAAAGGTCGGCTTTGTGGATCAAAATTTCTCTTTTCAAACATAACACTGAACTTCCTCAACGTTTAGCCATGATCAAGACCTCGTGTCCTGAAATGGCGTAAAGTGACTCTCTCAAAAGACTGCAACGACTATCTTGAATAATTTTTACTTTGAAAAAGTTTGGCAGAAATAACTCATATCACTACTACACACCAAAATGTTTATTAAAAAAGTCATAGGCTCACACCGAAAAACGTCATAACATACTGCGCTAAAAATGCCTTGGACGAATGGAATTTCTTAGATTGGTATGTCTGACGGGAGAGAAGAGATAGAATCGCGGCTCAGTGGAAGGAAGGAGGACCCAACTGATCAAGAAAACAACCACTTTACCACCAAAGGCAATGCCTGGAATTTAAACTCTTAGTATTTACATTCCTGTCTTCGAAGAAAGTTAAAACCGAATTTACAAACAATTGCATACTTTTATTTATTTCGAAGCTTTGTTTCTTTGCACGGTTTTACAAATAAAACATATTAATATTCGGAAATCCTACAACAAAACTATTTAAAAAACTCAAAGAAAACCAAAGCTAATGGTTAGATCTGGTACTGCTTTGTCACCGGCACCAGAAGCATACTTACTGACCGGTGTTAGTTTTAACCAACTTCAATTTAATAACCTACCTTGGTTTGGGTTGTGCCTGAGAAATCATCATAGCTTCTGGCTTATCTGCTATGGTACCGTAGGTGTCACCTCTTGCAGAACTAGTAAAGGAGAAAAATACCTACTCTCATATACCGTAATCAAAGGGAATAGGGGGTCGAAGCCAAGACCATGAAATATTAAAATGAGATCCAAGGGGAAATTGTAGCACCTGCAAAAGAAGTTCTCACTTTCATTTTATTGGATTTACATGCTTTTGAGGGGTATATCAATGGACCTTCGTCTATTGCGCCAGCTATGGCTTTCATTTCCTATGTATTCGCTGTGCCTGTACTGTTTATCATATTTGATGTTGGCTATTAATGTATTTTATCCCGTGGTCAGCGAAACTAATGACTGAAAGCCGAGGGCTTTAAGTTCATTTCCGTAAACTCAACATCTCTTTCTTTCTTCGACTTCACAACTTTAACTTCTTTGTAGCGCCTGGT
>RDPX01000248.1:143695-174065 GCA_003991215.1 Morbakka virulenta
TCAGACTAATTTTGAAATCAAAATTGCAAGGGCGAAATAAGGTAACAGCAATCAACACCTGGGCTGTATCACTAATGCGATACGGTGCAGGAATCATCAATTGGACGAAAAACGAACTAGAAAAGGTTGATTGGAGGACAAGAAAATTAATGACCATGCACAAAAGCTTAAATCCAAAAGGTGACGTTGCAAGGTTGTATTTAAAGAGGAAAGAAGGCGGAAGAGGACTGGTTAGTGTCGAGGTATGCGAAAGAGCTGAGGAAAATAATATAGCATGGTACGTTTCAAATAGTAGAGAGAAGACACTGCAGATGGTTAAAAATCAAGGTCTTTTGAAAACAGAAGAATGTAAGGACCCAGAAGTTTTTAAGAGAGTGGGAAAGGTTGAGATGATAAGAGAGTGGAAGGAGAAAAGATTGCACGGACAATTCTTAGAACACAGTGGAGCCGTTGATTGGGCTAAGACTTGGGGGTTGGTTAAATACGGTAGACTTGAAAAGTACCACTGCGACGTTGATTTGTAGTGCTCAGGAGCAATTACTGAGAACGAACTATTTAAAATACCATATTGAAAAAACACCTTTATGCAGGATGTGTTTTGAGAGGGGCAAGAGTGTCAGCCATGTCGTAAAAGAGTGTTCCAAGTTAGCACAGAGAGAATATAAATGGCGTCATGATAATGTGGCAAGATATGTCCATTGGGCAATGTGTCGTACGGCAGGTTTAGAACGGGCGAACGAGTGGTACAACCATAAGCCAGATGGCTGTAGCGAAAATGAAGAACACAAACTGTTATGGGGCATGATGATACAATGCGACCAACATATCGAAGCTAGAAGGCCTGATATTGTGATGATAAATAAAAGAACAAAAGAAGCTAAAATAATAGACATAGCCATTCCTGGGGACAAAAAGGTAAACGTGAAGGAAATGGAAAAGACTGAGAAATGCCAACCATTGAAGGGTGAAACTGTTAATTTACCAACATCAAGAATGTCGAGAAATTAAACACTGAACATAATAATAATAATAACCATTTGAGCAGTGTGTATTTCCTCGATGGTTATGGGGCGGCACTTGCAAGGTTCAAGTGAAGTTGCCATTTCAATTTGGTTTTCTATTTCATCTCACTCTTGTGGCTACAGTACATGTCCCTGCACTCAAGTTACCTGGCTTATAGCAGGGTACTGAATGTGGGTTTTTCACCAATCCATCACCAGATGGTGTGTAACCACTCGATGATGATGATGACAATAATAATAATAACAATGTGTAATAATTATGATATTTCGTGAAGTTCGATATAATTGTGTTAAACGTAAGTATATTAAGTCACTTTCGAACTTGTTATACATAACCTTTCACAGCTCATTTGCATGTCAAGAATTTTGATTGGAAAGTGACAATATACTTACTCGCAAATCTCCTGTTCCAGGAAAATACTCTCCATATTTATGAAAAGAAACTGTCATGACTCTGTCCGTTGTATAAAAAGCTTCCTCGACTCCATCCCCGTGGTGAATATCTATGTCTATATATAACACTCTTTGATGATATCTAGAAAATGTTAAAGAAAAACATAAAATAAAAGAAGAATAAATAAATAGAAATCATAAAACCAAAGAAAAGAAACTATTTTCACCCTTCGTCGAGTTAACAAAGAAAATGTTTGTTTGAGGAGCTGTGGCTTAATGGTTAGTGCAACTGCACCGTAACCAAGAATTCCGGGTTCGATTCCCCGAGCGGCCGACTATGGAACTTCACAAAAGAAAACGCCATTGGTTGGCGTCAGGAAGGGCATCCGGCCAAGAAATTCCTCACTGCCAAATCCAAGTCCCTGTAAAGGGCACTCTCTGAGCCTCTTACTGGGAGAAAATGACGTTAAAACTAAAAAAAAAATAAATGAATGTAGTATGTTTGTTTACAGTCTGAAGCAGTAAAAATACAACTTGGTCACTGTAGAAAAGTGGCCAAATTTAGAATAAAAACAAAACTTTGCATCTTTTATTACCTTTTACTTAACACACCAAACATATTTTTGTTTATTAATTTCATTAATTTTCAGAAGGCAAAAACATGCTGAGATGGTTAAGCCTTTTCAATTATTTTAGTCTTCAAGCTTGATTAAAGCTTTTGAATACCAAACTACGCGCAGTACTCCTAAAATTCATTAACGGTTAGGCACAGTCGATAAAGCATTCATAAGTACTTTGTTACCGATGATACAACAATTTACTACTCTGGAAAAAAATCTCTATAAAAACTATAAATGAACTAAATCTGACTCAACATAATGTAAAACAATAACTTAACACAGGTTGACACTTCTTTCGAAGTAAAATTTATAGCTCTTCAGCCAAAATGAGAGTTGGGATGGAAGGAAGGAATTAGTTCGTTTTACAGTTGCTAGAACAATACCGGTATAGAGGAGGTTATTCCTGTAACATCCTATTTATATACCATAAGATTTTAAATAATGTTAACAAGACCTAAAGGAAGCATAATAAAAAGCTCCAAAACAGTATAAATTATTAATTGGTGACAACAACATTTTATCTTACACCCTAGAAATAATGCCCAACTTTGGCAAACACTCAAACGACACCTTTATTTGACTACAGTGACATGTCTGGCGTAAGAGGTGCCTAATAAAAACACTGCAGGTGCAACAGTGCGCAAAAGTAACTTTAATTCATATACATGATTCCAGCATCAAAGGCTTACAAAGAAAGCGTTGGCATTACGAGGTATATTTTATAATGCAACGAAAAATGCTGTAACATTTGGTATTTAGGTGGCGAATTCTTCCCTTCATTTGACTTGTGACATCAAACAACTTAGACAGATTACTCCAATTTTCATAAAGTCTTAGTCAGTTCCTCGTATATATTCATTATCATCACAAACCAACATTCCTCATCATTGTATTTTCTTAACAATCATACCACAAGACCATTTCAATTTTATGCACAGAGTAACATTTTAACAATACTTACTTCAGTAATTCTAAGATGGCCAAAACAATATCATTAACGTAACAAAACCCAGAGGCCTCTGATTTCTTCGCATGATGTAGACCTCCAGCCCAATTACATGCTATATCTGCTTGTTGTTTGTTTAATTTAACAGCACCGGCTACATGGGTAGAAAAAAAAGATATTTCAAAACAAGTTCTAGCTTATGAAATGTTAAGAAATACATTCCTAATGTCCGATATTTATAGGAATTAAATAATCGACTGAGAAAAACTGAATAAAAACAAAAACTACATATATTTACTTACAACAACGTCAGTTCACTAAACCCTGGTCAATAGAATATCCGTCTGTTCCAGTAAATTAACACAAAATACAAATAGCATCAATGTTTTTCTTTTCGTACTAGCACGACCCCCCCCCTGGAAAATTGCCTGTGATGAAGTACCTCCATAAGAATTCACTATAAGAAAAACTCAAATCATCGGGGGGGGGAATCGTAGTCATTCCCTGCAAATAATGCTACCCAAACGCTTTTCTTTTATGGGAACGATTTTATAAGAACAAGAGGCTCAAATTTGAATAATAAAAAGGAAAAAGTTCAGAAAAATTTCCCCTTGCTTTCTGTATTACATTCCATTACAATGGGAGACGAAATTAGAAAGAGGTTTATAGTTGGGGGGGGTGGGGGAATAAAGAGCATATTCACAGAGTAAACCAGTAAACAAAAATGAATAGTTAAATATCAATTAAAGACTATGAATTGTGTGAATTACTTTGAAAGAAGTTTAAAACTTGTTGATTATGGTAATCATCAACGATTTTCATAATTCGTGCATTTCAATCTGCATACCCCTTCCTCTGTGCTGAAATTGTATCAGCACGGTGATGCTGCAGAATGGATGCTTGTATGCAGGCTTCTTCTTTTTTCAATGAATTAATAAATTTCAAGACGTTTGGATGACATGTCGAAAGATGGCATCATTCGATGCTGTTTTTTGTTCTCAACGATTCTTGATCGGTAATGTGGTGCGTGGTGTGCTGTACTTGTAAACCTGAATTCTGGGTGCGTTTGCAAACGATCGAACGCCATTTCCCCCCCAACCTTCCATCACCACAACCGATATTCTCTGGAATACCACATGAATCTACAATTGGTCCAATACTGTTCATAATTTGCTTTAACGACACCATAAAAATCCTTTATTTTGATTCACATTCTTTAAATTTGGATCAAGTTTTCATCTCTTTGATATTAATATCACTTCACTCTAGTTCTCGTAACTAATTTCCAATTTTAGATATCATTTTAAAGTGTTTAGTGGTTGAAATCGGATCTTATCTTCCTGATTACGTTCAAGTTTTCAAATTTTAGTACGTTTTTACTTATTTTACTTTTCAAATACAACAGAATTTATTATATGCAGGACTACACGGATAACAGTATATTTATTACATATATTTACTACTGACGTACAATCCCGTAACAATTTCGTAAATAATAATAATAATGCCCTTTGGCATACATAACAACATGACTCTTTGTGCCTATGTGTTGTTGTTTTTGTCACCAAACGGGGCAAAAATAAATATCCAGTCTGAATTCAACGCTGCAATACCAAATTTAGTGCTAGTACTATGATATCTTCACATGTATTGTCAGCTATCAGGCTAGGAGTGGGGAGTGCTGTAGTCTCGAGTTGTTGTCATACAACAACAACCGCTTGAGCAATGTGCCTTTCCTCACTGGCTGTGAGGCGCCTCTTGCAAGGTTGAAGTGATGTTGCTATTTTTATTTTTCTTGTGGCTACAGTACATGTGCCTGCACTCAACTTTCCTGGCCTGTTGCTGGGCGCTGAATGTGGGTTTTTTACCCATTCATCAATAGATGGCGTGTAACCACTCGATAATAATAATAACAATAGTAAAAGTAACTCTTTGTTTCAATTTGACGTCGGGCGGTGAAAATTGCGTTAGATGCTCATTTTTCAAAATCGCCTAATATGTCGTCTGGTTTATTTCCATTCAATAAAAAACTTGTGTACGTGGCTCGTCTCTATTTTAAAAGACCTTTCGGATTTCATCACCAAACCAATTATTGGCAATTCACATTAACTGGATGGGCAGCTGCAGACCCCACTGCCATGCAAAAAATATTGGTCATATTTTTAGCGAGTTGATAAGCTTGAGAAAGAGGTGGTGTTATGACGAGAAAGCTTTTAGGTGTACAGCACTTATATTCCTACGTATTGTTTCCGTAGGTGGTAAATTCACAGCTGCAATTTCTGTTACTCCACCAAGTCCACACCAAAATTATCGTTTAATGCTTCTGCTGTGTGTATCTCACTTGTACTACTTTTACTTATGCAACTTCAGCATTTACTTGTGATGGTGCATGCGTGTCTTCTCGTGTATCCGTGTTTATCTGTGATGATTAACTTTATTCTAGGTTTATCACGGCCCTTTCTTCTATTGACCCATTCCCATGTAATTTTCTTTTGCGTATTTCCAAATAAAGGCACGTGTTCAATCATCAATACGAGATACAATAATTTTTATCTGGTTTGANTGCAAGGTTGAAGTGATGTTGCTATTTTTATTTTTCTTGTGGCTACAGTACATGTGCCTGCACTCAACTTTCCTGGCCTGTTGCTGGGCGCTGAATGTGGGTTTTTTACCCATTCATCAATAGATGGCGTGTAACCACTCGATAATAATAATAACAATAGTAAAAGTAACTCTTTGTTTCAATTTGACGTCGGGCGGTGAAAATTGCGTTAGATGCTCATTTTTCAAAATCGCCTAATATGTCGTCTGGTTTATTTCCATTCAATAAAAAACTTGTGTACGTGGCTCGTCTCTATTTTAAAAGACCTTTCGGATTTCATCACCAAACCAATTATTGGCAATTCACATTAACTGGATGGGCAGCTGCAGACCCCACTGCCATGCAAAAAATATTGGTCATATTTTTAGCGAGTTGATAAGCTTGAGAAAGAGGTGGTGTTATGACGAGAAAGCTTTTAGGTGTACAGCACTTATATTCCTACGTATTGTTTCCGTAGGTGGTAAATTCACAGCTGCAATTTCTGTTACTCCACCAAGTCCACACCAAAATTATCGTTTAATGCTTCTGCTGTGTGTATCTCACTTGTACTACTTTTACTTATGCAACTTCAGCATTTACTTGTGATGGTGCATGCGTGTCTTCTCGTGTATCCGTGTTTATCTGTGATGATTAACTTTATTCTAGGTTTATCACGGCCCTTTCTTCTATTGACCCATTCCCATGTAATTTTCTTTTGCGTATTTCCAAATAAAGGCACGTGTTCAATCATCAATACGAGATACAATAATTTTTATCTGGTTTGAGTCTAAGATTGTTCAGCAAATAAAATTCGTTAGTTACCTACCTTCAGTTACCTAGTAACTGAGATGACGATGAAGACGCGGTGATCCCCATCATATCACCTCAGGTCTATCATATTAGCATGCTCTGTGTGGTACATAGTTACAAATTAAAAGGAATGTCATACTGCTCATTATTAGCTGTGCTCTTACGTCTTTTCTTTTCATGATAAATTTCCGATCAAGTTTAAAATCGATTTAATTTAAACGATTGTTTCCCGGAATTGAGTAACAAAATGAAATAAAACTGTGCATGAAAGGAAGGGCTTCATTAGGTGAGGTAAGTGTTATGGGAAACCTGGTTTGATAATACGACAAAACAAAAAAGAAAGGTGTTATGACGAAATGAAATAGTAGTGCAATGTAAATTTGGCGTTGGTATAGGGGGAAATGATCGCAGTGAGTTTTAAGTGAAGAAAAACAAGCAATGAATGAATAGCTAAATGGAAAAAAATAATAATGAATGAAATTGCTACACTTGTACTTAGCTAGATAAAAAAAAGTTCTATGGAAAGCAAGGCAAATAAAATGTTTTACTTAACTTTCTTTCTGGGTGAAGGGGGCAATTCACCAGGGAGCAATTTTACAAGGTGGGAAGTCCAGATTAAAATAATCTTTTACTATCTGCATTTAAACTCCAATATATAATACTGTTCTTATTGTGTATTTCCCGAGCAGTTTGGTTATTTTTTATGCTCTTCTCTTCTTTCCTCTCTTTATCTGCTTGTCTTCATTATCGTGTAGTAAACTACAAATTGCCTGCTGTTTAACTCTTTGCAATCTACACTATCAGTCATTATTAATATACATTGAATTTTCAAAATCATTTTATAGTGTTATTCCCAAAATAAGATGTGTGCAATGTATGTGCAGTAGTATTCAATATTCAAAAAGCTGTCAAACAAACTAAGTAAGTAAGTTTTTATTTGCAACAAACATAAAATGAAAAATGTTTACAAATGTTTAAAAAAAGAGAAAGGCCTAGAAAGTCAATAAATTACAATTTAAAGTTAATTTACAAACTTTTGTATAAATTAATACTAAAAAGAATGTTGCATAAAAATATTACAATTTGAGTTAAAATAAAAATAATGACAGATCACCCCTAATTGAAGTGGCAGGGATAACATTAAAAGGTCAAACTGACCTTATTTCCATAATGGTCCCTACTCATTAATTGGCAAATGAAATAAGCTGCTTGACACTTAACCAATGCTTAAGAAGAATTCAATATCAGTGAAGCTATTTTTCCAAGTTAAAAGCAGTTGAACTGCTGACACATCACTGGCTCAAAGTCATTTTTTAAGGCTGTACTTTGATTTGAAGACAAGGTTTTTTTCTTCACCTATTAGATACTATATCTTTTTTTTTTCTGTATACCATCTATATAAGAAGAGCTTAGTGTTGTCGTGCAGCAGGGACAAGATTACTGCTCAACTTTTGGTATCTTTTTGTAAAATCTGTAGTAGTACAGGATTTAGTTAAGTGCTACTCAACTTGTGTGTACTAACAACTAACACTACAGTGTTTAACCAAGTACAGATTTTACACTTACAAAATGTGCTGGCAATTGTGTATTAAACAGGGGAAAATGTGGTATAGAGGTGGGGGTGTACATTGCCAATGTATATAAAATGGGGTAAAAAACCATGCAGTTAGCTGACATTTTAATGAGTGATTCATACTATTCTGAGAGCAGATTGCAGTCCTTGTGCTTGCTTGATGTTTCCAATTATGTAATAAATACTCAATTATGGAAGCAAATTTTGATAGGTATCTCGTTCAGACCCAGTATCATTATGCTATGGAATAATGCACCTTTAACATGTAAGCACTACACATGACCTGATTGGTGCCACTGTTTTGTTTTTAATCCAATCAGTAAGCACCTTACAAAATTCATTAAATGTAAGTCAAAAAAATCTTTAGGTAAAATGGCTTTTCTGACATATGTTTCTACTCCTTTGTAAAGTCACATTTGATCTGGTAGACTGTGGTTTTTTAAATTTTACCCGACCCGGTCAATTATTCAATTATGACAGCTACCTAATTTTTTTAATTGTTTTTTCTATCTTCAATGATATTACCACTTTTAACTCAATTAAAAATGTTCTTTAATAATAAAACAAATATTTTGAGATCTACAGTTTATTATTCCATGAACAAAAACGTCAACAAACAGTTTTATTCCAGGCAAAACAAGCCTCTGCACTTTTAAGTTTAAAGTAGAATGGTTGGTTTCAGAATAAAGTTGCAAAGTGTATATTTGAGCAAGAGCTTTGCATGTTTTCTTTTTCTTTCTTCTTGTTAAAGAACATCTTATAACATAACATATCACCACATAATATCACCTTGGTCTGAAAATGTTGACCTCTAAATGAATCTAGAATAATAGCTGAAAATAAAATTGCTTAAATCTACAATAAATTATGCCTACAAATGTTTTATGTTTGAAAGTTCTAGAATGTTTATCATGTCTCAACGTATTCTCTAATGTTCCAGAATGTTCTTTTATGTTTTGTTGTTCAAGTTTTGCAATGTTCACAACAAAAGTTTATGTCAAAAAAGATTAACATTAGACTTCCTGGAATTTAGGTTATAGACAGGAGGGCAGCTGTCATCTGGAAGACATAAATATAATAAACATTGGGGATAATTTACTTGTATTTCACAATAAATGCAATTTTCTACAAAATATTCATTTTTCTCCTTTTAAAAAAACACCTGAATCCTACTACACCCACCACCATCAAATAAAAAAGACACATAAGGCTATATACAGCACCTTGTGCTGAAATAAGTTTCTCTCAAAAATAAGCCACAGAAAACAGATAAATTATCTTATTTACAATTGTCTATAATATGATGACCTTACCAATTGATCCACCTGTAGATATCTGACAAAATTCAAACAGACCATCAAAAACTGGACAATCTTCTCCTACATTAACTGAAAAAGAAAATGACACATGACAATGTGATCTGATATAAAACTATAACCTTGTAACAAGAAACACATGAACAAAAACAGATATTCACAAGAACATGTACAGTTTGTTTCATTTTTACACAGCAGAATTCACACCAAAATTTTTAAAAATAAAAGAAGAGGGTTTAAAACTACAGAGATGCTAAAAATATGTTTCACTAAACTTGATTAAATCCAGTATCTATGGCCAGCTGAGCCATCAGCAGTATATTTTAATAAGATCATTTTGAAACCATAAATTTCACTTTGGGCACCATACTTTTCCTAGGTCCCTTAACCAAAATAACAGAGAAAAAAGTTATCCTGAGACCTATAGAAATGAAACTTACCTTGGTTTAAAACCTTCTTTAGAGTTATGGGACATGTAATCAACTTAATAGTAAAATTAACATAGATGATAAATTGTATACAGTTCTATGTGGTGGTAATCTTGCCTTTTTGCTTTTCTCCTCTGCCTCTCCTAGACCTTTACCAGTTTAAGCCATTTTATGCACTGTAATTAAGGATTAAGCATCAAAGCTACAATAAGAAGAATCTGAAATGTTCAGGTGGCAACTCCAAGTAAACTCCATGTCGTCTGTCAAGCAATAACATGTGGGCTCTATTTTCATATTTAAAATTATTTTGCAAGTTAAATGTGAAAATATTCATCAATGAAAGCTGAAATTATCAACTGTACTCTCATATTTGTGGATCAAGAATAAAGACCATATTTGTGTGCTATTTTTGACAGTTATCTCTGTATATATAGAAGTGCTATGTTTGTGTGTATTTTTTAGTGTTTGTGGCCATGGAAAATTGGGAATTATAATTAGGTTACTGAGGCACGTCAAAAAGATTAACATTAGACTTCCTGGAATTTAGGTTATAGACAGGAGGGCAGCAGTCTGAGGCATAACATCTACTACATACAGGTATCCCAGCTTGATGTTGAGTGGGGCAGGGCAAATAGTTTAATATGTGTGAAAAATTTAGAGGAACATACATGACAGTATGTTCCTCTAAATTGACAGTAACTTGATGTCTACTTTCATAATCAAAGATCATAATCTGGAGGAGCTGTGGCTTAATGATAAGCACAGTTGCAGTGCAACCAAGAGGTTCCATTTCAATTTCTCAAGTGGGTGAAAAGACTTCGGAATTTTACTCAAGAATAAACATTGGTTGGTATAAGGAAGGGCATCTGGCAAAGAAATTCCTCACTGCCAAAACAAAGTCTCTCTGAAGGAAAATGTTCTTAAAACAAAACAAAAATTAAATTTGCCTTAACAAAAAAAACTGACAAGGTTAACTGAAAAGTAATTGTACCAGTATCACATCTTCTATAACTTAAAATAAGCTTAGACAAACCACTACTACATTGAAATGCACTGCCATTGTTCTTGAATGGTACCCCATAGCTCTCTGCTAGACATGAAATGGAGACGAAAATTCAGCTGATATCTTTTCCTGTCTATAATGAGTGCACTTTCCTCCAATATAGCCACCAAGGCAAAAGTCCTCTAGCTTCTCTTTGCTAATCTTATGGCCAACAAATTTCAGTTGATGTGATTCAATCACTTTAAGTAATTATCTTTCTTGTTCAACATGGTCCAGGGCTTCAATGTTTTTTATTCTTTCAACATAGGGAATTTGCAGCATGTGGTGATAAAATCACATCTCTGCAGCTTCAATGTTTCTCTGTTTTTCTGCTATGAGTGTCAATGTTTTTGTTCCATACAAGAGGTCCTACCAGATGAAGGTTTTGAGGAGACAGTTTGACAGTCAATGAAAGTTTTCAACATATAAAGATGGATCTCAGTCTGATGAATGCATCTTTGACCAGCATCATTACATAACTGAACCGTCAACCCAATTCCTTTTACTTTGGCTTTAAAATGCTTACATGGAGATAAAAAAATTAGTTCAATATTTTTCTATGTAAAAAGACATTTTATATTAAAAAATATACTTCTTAAAACTGCTTTCAAACTCTTTTCCCAAAAAATCTTGGGCTTAGACTGTGCACTTTTTTTTTGGGGGGGGGGGGGGAGAACTGTGCTCTTATTGACAAACCAATACCCTTACTTTCTGTAAACTTCCAATACTTTTTCCCTCTAAGGGAATATAACCTGAGCCTTGGTGGTTACTATGCATCTATACTAACAATCCATTGCTCCCCATTAATGGCTTATCAAAAATAATTTATATTGTCAGGTAACTGCATCCTCATCCTCCTTTTAAATATCTTTATACTTATTTTAGTATGATATTTTACAATTGTTTCAATTTCCTACAGTATGATACACCATTAATATTCACGAAATAATTAGGTAAATACTCATTGAACTAAGTTTAAAAAGTTCCTGCAAAAACAGAAAAAGACAAAATTGTGCTGCTGTTGTACATACACCGTTGCATCTGCTTGTTATATTCCGACATGTTTTCAGGTTTTATTGTCTTCAAAAATTTGATATAGTCATCAGAATGGTACTTTGTCATTTCTTCACCAGTTGATTTGTGTGGTCTCTGCAGAAAAGCAAGGTAAAAAATATATGTATAAATAAAAAAAAATAAAATATATATATATATATATGTATATGACATTGGCTGTGCATTTTCTTTTTTTTAAATGCATGAAATATGCTATTGGCTTCATCAAAATTAATAACCTTGAATAAAACATACAACTGGCTATATAGACCTTATCATCTGGTGTCTGGAAAGAAAGAAGACTACAAAGAAGTTATTTTCAACTCATTAAACCAGGTTTCCACTTACAATTGCAGATGCAGTAAAACAGGTGTGGAGGCAGTGATCCATTCTGATTTCAAAAGTTCACTCTAGTTCTCAGTCTAACTTATAACAGTTATAAGGTATAATACATATTCATTAACAATATGCAGACAATAAAGGATTTTGCTCTGCAGCCAATTAAAATATGAATTTCATTTTATTACTATTTGATCTTTCAGCTCTTTACTCTTAACCAGGGCATTTTTGTACCTTAAATCTTTTATTAATTAGCTACTTCAAAATTCAGAAGATACCCAAGGTAGTAGAGAAAATAGTCATTAAAACCTGTGGCACTGGTTAATATATATATATATATATGTATTAACCAGTATATATATAATATATTAATCAGTACCACATGTTTTAATAACTATTTTCTCTACTACCTGGTACTGGTTAATATATATATATATATTAATCAGTTTGTTAAAAGTGCAAATTGGAGCTTTTGTGAAGTGGTGAAAATTGTTACATTAAAATCTTATACTGTACTTACATAAATTTCCATTTTTCTATATAACCCATAATTAAGCAGAAGATTATGAGTCATACGTATTCTATGTGGTTTCATAGGATGTCCTTGTCCATAGTAATAGTTACCAACATCACCTAAAAATAAAACAAATAAAATAATCATGGTAATTTCATAGACACAATTAATATCTTTGAAATCTAAATTTAAAAAATATTTCTTTTACAATATTCTCAGTGTTTTACTTTGTCCTTCACCTCAACACTTTGGCATCCAGCATAAGCAGATATGATATGGAATGTGGAATTGATGGATCATGACGGCTGTGTAAAAAAATGCCCACAGATTTTTATGGATGATTTTTAGTGCTGGAAGTCATGGGCCACTTCATATTGATTCAGTTAAGACGACCTTATAACTGACCAACTATTGATTGCAGACTCGATTAGGCACATGCATTAGGAGTTTGATATAGTGTACACCCCGAATGCCCATGATGTTTACAGCTTAACTGTAAATAATGATGATACACTTCCAGGCCTAATCCAGATGGGGAAAAAGAGTATTTACCTATTTGGGACCAGTGTACTTATAGCTGCTTAAATAGACGGCTTGTATTTTTTAAGAGTAAAGGGGTTTTAAATAGTAATTCACAATACGAACTATTTTATTGTATACCAATCACGTCCTTAAGCCTGTAATCCTACAAAGACTAAAAAGTCACTCCTCTTCTATACTATGTTCACTTTCGGCTAATACTCAATTTACAATCTTTCAGCAACCAATTAATCTTCAGAATTAGGTTCCCTCTCTCTTAGAATTAACCCTTTCAACAGTTCCTTCGATGGGCACCTATCTCCACCAAAGGAATAGCTAAAATTTTCTTATCTAGCCGTTTTTCTTGGTTCGGTAGGACCAAAGCATAAAAATTCAAAATCCTATTGGGATATTATTTATACTGATATACACAGGTATCTAAGCTCGATAAAAGCTGACATAAACAAGGATATTCTGTGACCCTAGCGTACAACACTGCAGTTTAATATAACAATGTTTCATGAGGCCGGATCGAACTCACCGGGGTGGTCTTCAAATCTACCTCTAGCAGCTTACACACACACACATAACAATGTCAACATTTTAATACGCAAACAACAACAAACCGAGCATTGACATAAAAGGAACTACCGGCTCGAATACAAGGCACGATAATCAACCGGCACCATCAACCGTTTGATTTAAGAAGTACCGTTTTTCTATATAATAGGTCCACTTCATCAATGATTTTACAAGTTTTTTGCTTAACCAGCTTTTTCACAAAATCCAAATCTTCTGACCACCCAAACAAAATATAACATGCAATACAGCCCTGTTTTATTATTACGCCTTGAAACTTAACCACAGGTGCAATGCCCTTGTGCAGACGCTGCTATTTCAAAAGGACATCAACTGTTGAATATTTAACTTCGCATCAACAGGGTGATGCAGACATGCTACAACACCAAATACAATGTCAACAACTTTCATTAATTGCACTGCAACAAAAAATCACAAAATTAGAGTGCCAATGTAACTGGATCCTTAAATATAACGTGCTTGCCTTTCAAAAGGTAACCCCTATTAACAAATGAAGACAGTGAAGTAGAAAAGAAACCATGCTGTATTTGAAAATATTTAAAATAACCAAGCATTGTTAACCCACTTTTGGTCGTGTTAAAAAGGTCCTATCCAAATGATCAGCACCTATTAAAATTCTTGATGTAAAAAACTATAATACCAATATTTTACACATGGTAGCAGCTGAAACCTTCCACAAATGGACATTCCAAAAATCAGCTCGTATTCCGATGCACAATACAGAAAGTAAATAAACCCGTCATGGGATAGTTTCGGGTAATCGCAAGAACTAAGGTCGGGGAAAACAAACATCCTTTTTTCGCCGTCTACATTCCAAACATCTCGGTGGAGCAACAATCTGAACGTCTGTAAATTTTTGACAACAATTCAAAAACCACAGCTGAATGAATTACTTAAAGAATGAGGACGGATCACCACTTGTACTACCCGTCTTTATTACCCAGTTAACTTACAGTAAAAGTCATTTAAGCGGGGCGACAAAATACATTAATAGTACCAGGAATTTTTTAATTGAATAAATATTTAGAACGGCTGTTAAGTAAGAAAATATCTTACCATCATAGTAATAGCAAATCCTTTTCTTGGTACCACCGGTTGTGAAGGCCATTCTTGCTGAAGGAAGCAAAGGATTGAAAAATTTGATTCAATCTTGGCGGTAATCAAATAACAATGGCGGATCACATGATTGACTTACAACCAATCAAAGACACTATAGCACGTGCGTTCAGGATCAATAAAAATCAATAATTAGGGTATTTTAAAATCATAAACCAACACAAGCCTCAAAGGCACTGTGTGAAGCTGCGAGAAAAGGAGAGGAGGATGAGGTTATTATAAGAGTTTACTTTGGACTTTAATACATTCAGATCATATGATGAAGGTTATTACTAAGAATCCAAAGAATTCTGCAATCTAACTGTCAAAGGAAAGATAATACATTAAAGGAAAGAAAAGTTTATTGAAACGACGAGCAGCAACTGCATAAGGACAAAGACGTTGAGAGAACAAGTCAAATTGGGTGCAAACAAAGAAAAAGAAATGAGCTAATTCCAACGAGAAAAGCTTATTTGAGCACTTTGCATGATAATATCTATAGAAAAAAACATGGCATGCTACGTTTTGTCGACGAGACTAAGAATACTGAATAGCAACATGATTTGAATCTATCTTCCATGCAAAAACGGATTACAGGCGTGTATCGATAAAAATTCCCCTTCTGTGTAAGGTACTCTCTAGCGCGATGAAAAATTCAACTTTTTTAGAACCAGACTTACGAATAGACTGAACAGAGAAACCTTAAGAAAGAAGAAAATGACAAGCCTCATTAATGAGCCTCGTTAATGAGCATTTCTCGAGATGGGGAACAACCTTAGCACAGTTAACATCATAAAAGTTTTTCATGAACATTGGAGGGAGATAAAAGCTGAACTTTCTATTGAAAAATATGATTTGCGATTTTTGCATATTAAAAGAAACCAGTCCCTTTCTTTCCCATTCTCTGACAGTCTAAAGCTCGGACTCCAAATTTTCCGCAAGTTTGAAGATTGTTAAGAAAACATGAAACTAGTAATAACTGCTAAATTTGTCTAGTTATTTTGTATACTATACTGGATTTATATTTATCTCTCTATATATATTTTTATATATTAAGATATATATATATATAATATTTTTTTATATATATTTATATATATTTTTATTTATATTTTATATATATTTTTTCTTTCCCATTCTCTGACAGTCTACTGGATTTATATTTATCTCTCTATATATATTTTTATATATTTAGATATATATATATAATATTTTTTTATATATATATTTTTATATAAAGCTTTCGATTCGGTTATCCGTATTAAAGTGCTCAATACATAAATGCAGAGCGTAATATAAGATATGATAAGTTGGAAAGGATCAAAAAACTACACAGGCCATTTCGACAAGCCTGTTTCGTGATTTTATTCACTCTTCAGGAAATGTAAAACTAAAAATAAACCAGGTGCGCTTTATATCTTATTTACAAATATTTTCGATACGCTTAAGTATTTATTAACANTATATTTTTTCTTTCCCATTCTCTGACAGTCTACTGGATTTATATTTATCTCTCTCTATATATTTTTATATATTTAGATATATATATAATATTTTTATATATATATATTTTTATATATATATTTTTATATATATATTTTTATATATATTTTTATATATATTTTATATATATTTTTTCTTTCCCATTCTCTGACAGTCTAAAGCTCGGACTCCAAATTTTCCGCAAGTTAGGCTTGTTCCTGTCGAGCTGCCTTGTGTCCAGAGTACAAGGTAGATGACGTTGTCATCACCACAAATGTTACTGAATTGTAGTAAGCTACTCGGAAGGTCAATGATATCAAGACGGAAGAGATTTGGGCCAACAATAGAACCTGGAGGAATGTCAGCACAGAATATTCATCAGATGTTCTCCATACAATGTGACACGATTTTATGATCTGAGGGAAAGGAATGAATAATACAAGACACTGTCAACAAATTTCATAACCAGAAAACTTAAGAAGCAAACCAGTAAGCCACACCTTATCAAGTGCTTTAGAAATTCCCAAAGCAATAGCACGTCCTTCGCCAGACCCATCAATAAATCGAAAGATAAGCTCAATGACTATAGTCAAAAAGTCATTAGTGAAGCGAGATCCTCTAAATTAGTATTGAACATGGACAAATAGACCTAGGGTATGCAAGAATTTAAACACTTTGTTGTTTATAAGTCATTGAAAGACCTTATTAACGAGAGAAATAAAACTTGCAGGTCAATACTTGCCAGAATCACATTGATCACTTGCATTCAAAAAAACAGAGACAATTTTAGAAAACTTCCTGGAAGACGAGAAACGAGATTCTAATAGACAATGAGGGATTAGTTAAGACAACAATATTTATATAAACAGCATTCCAAGACTCTTCGACAAACCCTTTAAAAAATTCAACCAGTGGTAGAAAAAATGCATGGTCCTTTTATTAATCACAATGAAACCTATGGGTGCAGCAAAAGAAAGAAATGATTACTTTTTTCCAGCAGCGTACCTACTAATATAAATTTACACAATGTTTACGTGGATTTGATATGCCAAAATTATGCAGAATTTTAATCATGTGCTTCAATCAATATGGTTAGTAAAGCAATTTTTTGTGTGTGGAAGTGCAAGGTACTTCCATAGTTGGTGTTAAGGGTTTTAAAAAAAAACTTGCATTTAGAAATTCTCTAGCTTATTGGAAAATAGATTCCAATACAACTTTAGTCTCTATCACAAACAACAGAACCAATGTTTTAAAATTATAGCAAAGTAAAATAATGTTTCCAAACTCCATTACTTCCATTACTCACCATTGGCGAAAAAGTGTATAAACTTTTATCTGTTGTCTTTTATATCATCACTATCAATTTTGATTTTTGATTCTTTGATTGTTGTATAAATATATATCTCTTGCAGTTTGAAGATTGTTAAGAAAACATGAAACTAGTAATAACTGCTAAATTTGTCTAGTTATTTTGTATACTATACTGGATTTATATTTATCTCTATATATATATTTTTATATATTTAGATATATATATATATTAATATTTTTATATATATATTTTTTTATATATTTTTATATATATTTTATATATTTTTTTTATTGTTTGCTTACAACAAACCGCTAGAAATACTCAAAGGAAGAAAACCGGATGGACCAAACGGACTAAGACCCTTGAACGTCAAAACGGATTACGATTCGGCATTCCAAACATTGGTACTATGAAAGACAAAACCGAAGAAGTTGTGGAGATGATGCAAGACAGAAAAATAGATCTAATAGGACTTTCAGAAACAAGGAGTAAGATCTCCTCAAGAACAGTGTTACATAACAACTACATCTGCTTCAGCAGCAGCGAGGCCAGCGGACAACATGGTGTGGCAGTGATAGTGAGTGACAAAGTTGGACCTTTTGTGAGTTCCTATGAAAGCGTAAGCGACAGGATTGTTAAAGTTAGTATGAAGATGAAGACACAGAAACTATGCATAATACAAGTCTATGCACCGCAGCAAGGGAGACCAAAGCCAGAAAGGGATGAATTTTTTGAGACACTACAATCTGTGATCGATAGAAGCGGGAGCGACGAGGAAGTGTTTCTGATGGGTGACTTCAATGGCCACATTGGCCGCGACAGGGAGGGATATGAGCAGACCATCGGTCACTTTAGTATTGGTGATCGAAATGAACAGGGAGACAGTATTTTGGATCTCTGTTCCCGGAACAACATGAAAGTGCTCAACACCTTCTTCAAACACCAGGAAAGCCATAGGTACACGTGGTATGGATGGAATAATGAACTAGGGGATAACAACAGGAAAACAATGATTGATCTTTTTCTTGGCTCGAGTCTCCGAATTGTTAAGGATGTCAAGGCAATTCCCTCTGTAGCGTTAGACTCCGACCACCGATTAGTGATGATGAAAACTAAGTTTCTTGTGCAGAAAACAAGGCCCAGTAAAAAGGTTAAGAAGATCAACATTGAAAATGTAAATGATGAGACTTTGTTGAAGTTTTGTGGATCTCTAAACAGAGTGGAAGAAGAGAGATCTGAACAGGAAGAAGACCTGAATGAAATGTGGGAAGCTTTGAGGAATGACATACATGATGCTGTAAAGGATTCCTTTGGCTTCAAACATTGTAGCACAAGCAAAAAGAAGAAAACACCATGGTGGGATGAAAATGTGAAGAAGGCTGTGCGAGACAAGACCACTGCTTTTAGAGTATGGATGAAGAAGAGAACACCAGAGACCAGAAGGGAGTATAAAGCGAAAAGAAATCGGGCGAAAGCAGCCAAGAAGGAGGCAAAAGAAAGGAAATGGACGCAGATTTGCATTGATTTGGAAGAAGACCTTCTCAAGAACAAAAAGTTAATCTTCCATATGGCTAAAAACTACAGGAAAGGAACATCTGAAAAGGCCTACAACATCAAGGACTTAACCAATGGCGAGATCCTCACGAACCCAGAAGAGATAAATGAGACATGGAAGGAATATTTCTCAGGTCTGCTCAACAGCCCTGATGAAGCGGGGGAGTACCACCTACCAGAGCCAGACGAAAGAGAGTTGGTCGACATTTCTCAAGCGAGCATCACCATTGAAGAAGTGCAATATGCAATCAAACACTCAAAGCCTGGCAAAGCACCTGGAACTGACATGATACCAAATGAGATATACAAGCTGTCAGAGCCTATCTTAGCTACTAGGGTAACAGAGCTATTTGACAAGGCCTACAAGGAGGGAAGGACACCAGCGGAGTGGGGTAAAGCAATTATTTGCCCAATCTATAAGAACAAGGGCGATCACCAAGCGTGTCAAAACTACCGAGGTATTTCCTTGCTAAACCACATTGCAAAGTTATATGAAACCATTCTAGAAAAGCGGCTACGAGCGATTGCTGAGGATAAACTGGGGCCATGGCAACATGGTTTTCGTCCTGGAAGAAGTACAACGGACATGATCTTCACACTGAAAAGGATAATGGATAAGCACTGGGAATATGACCAACCCCTCTTCATGGCCTTCCTAGACCTGGAGAAAGCGTTTGACCGTGTACCTAGAGCGAGTCTGTGGAAAATGTTGGAAGATTACCACATCCCCTACCACCTGAGGAGAGCAATCATCAGCACTTACAGCACCAGTATCAGCTCAGTGTCAACAGGAGTAGGAGACAACATCTGGTTTGAGACAAATTCTGGAGTCCGCCAAGGAAGCATCTTATCACCTTTGCTTTTCATAATGTACCTAGACCTAGTTGTTAAAGAGGTCGCTGACGGCCAATCGACGACTAGTGTCCTGGCATATGCGGATGATATTGCGCAACTGGACAGAAGTGAAAGGGATTTGAGAGAACACCTGGAACTGTGGGCTGATAGTTTCCAGCGACATGGTTTAAAACTCAATTTGTCAAAGACAGAGATTGTGGTTCTCAGCAAGCGGAAGATAACAACAAACATTTCATTGAACGATGTCACCATCAAGCAATCATCTACCTTCAAGTACCTAGGCAGCACAATTTCAGAGACGGGACTTATAGATGTGGAGATCAACGAAAGGATAAAGAAGTTTTCGCAGAATGTTGGTCTGCTGTACCGCCTCCTCAAAGACAAAGAAGTTCCTACAAAAGCAAAACAGATCATTCATTCAGGAATCCTCAGGCCTATCCTGCTATATGGTTGTGAAACATGGACAATCAACAAGAACAACATGAGAAGAATTGTAGCAGCGGATATGAAGGTTGTCAGGATGATCAGCGGAGTGACCAAATGGGACAGAAAAAGAAATGTCGATCTATGCAAGAACATCAGCATATTGCCTATTGACGTGAAAATCAAGAACACTCAAATATAATGGTACGGACATATCAAGAGGAGACCCTCAGACCACCACTTGTCTCTAGCCTTCAATTACGCAGTTGAAGGCACTAGACCAAGTGGCCGGCCACGAAAACGCTGGCACCAGTACCTGTCTGAATACCTTGCAGAGAAGGGCACCGCCTGGCAAGAGGTCAACGCGACTGAGCTCTACCTCGACCGTGGCAGATGGTCATCCCTGACGCTTCCTCGCTGACAGGCAACCGCCTACTCTGGAGTCCGGTGAGAAGGTGAGAAGAAGGAATATATTTTTTTTATTTCTAATATCTTCTAATACACCTTAGAATAGCAAAGTATCCAATTAAAGGTAGTTCAGAGACTGGCTGATAAACCCAGATTTTTGAAAATGTTAGGAAATGAAAGTACTTTTAATTATGTCTAGCTGTTTGGAATTTACTCCTAATACTATATATATACATATATATATATATATCCCTTCAACAGATGAACAAATATAATTGCAGAGTGCTCAATATTTACTAAAATAAAGCCAATGTAAGTTAAGTTAAAATTATATTTCAATATTTCTGATAAAAAAGTACAAAACTCTGAGTTTCTTGCTCACTCATTCATCGGATGTACACATAAAAAACTGCTAAAAATCTATCCATTTATATAAAGTTGAGATAGAAATTAAAAAGTCATTAAAATTTTCAATGGTCTGGTGGGACGGATTTGTCGTTCTTTAAGAGCTGTTTGTTGACGTGTTGACATGTAGAGATTAGTTCAGATCTTTTGTTTAACAGTTTCAATTTAGACGTAATTATGTGAAACTTCTCGGTCAGACAGAGGTTGCACGTTTTGCTGCCATTAACATTCGGGTGGGCAAGGTCGATCACTTCCCAATTCAAAATTGGTGTTATGTTTTTGTCTTGTAAATTCCATTCTGTTGAATTAGCTATATGTTCATACTTGAAGGACTTTTTGTGTAAATACTATCTTTCTCTGAATGTTTTTTCGGTCAATCCAATGCAGTTTACACCTTCGTCGTTTTATGATGATTTGATGGTACATTGGTAGATGACATGCTTATCACGACAGTTTCCATTCAACGGACAAGAATCCTTGTTGCGACAAATACAGGGATCGATCTTCTTGATTGTTTCTTCTGCTAGTATTTTCTTGTTGTGTGACGGTATGATGCTGGATACATTTGGTAGACAGCTGTAACTAACCTTCAAATAAATATGTCTGGAATTTACAAAACAAAAACCTGACACCAATTTTGAATTGGAAAGTGAACCCGTATGTAAATGGCAGCAAAACGTGCACGTGTTTGACAAAGTAATGGCTAAAAGCAAGTTGGTTTTTACAACTTTATTAAAATAGGAGACTATAATCTAATCCAGGTAAAAGATAAAAATATGGCAAGAAAAATTGAGTCTTTTTTTTCAAGCATACAAGCTTCAGCACCTCATATGTCAACCTGATAGAGTGACCGTTAATAAATCAACATTTTTTTATGTAAAATCGATTTGTATCTGACAATTTCATAAAGTAAAGTAGAAAGCAAAGTCCGAATATGAACATTTTCATTTAAAAACTCGTCATTCTCAACTGGTTGCGAATGACAAAATAAAAAAATTCTGAGAAAAATAAAAATTAATTCCATGTATTTGACATTTTGAAATCTTGGAAATGTTGATATTCGAACTTTTTACTTTTTACTACTATTTGAACTGTTATTTGTTTTTGAGACTTAAAGTATTGGTAGCTTTTTGGTATATTTAATTTGTCAACCAATGTTCATTATATAGTGTTTATGGAACGAGACAAAGGAAAATTGAAGATATTTTAAAACAAAAACATCTTTGGATTGAATTTAGGGGCATCAAGGGATTTTATATAACTCAGCAATTAAAAGACGTTAAAACTTCACTTACTGTTTTAGAAGCAAATTCTTTATCAACATCTACGATCATCTGCACCATTCTTGTGAATTAAGGATTCAACCCTTTCCAACAGTTGGAAAAACACCAATACATTTATAAAACTAGGCTTCAGTATCCATTAACGCTGTGGATGGGGTGTTATTCTAGTCTGCTTCTCCTTCCGTCAATATTTTGGCTATCAATGATGAGTTGGATAATCTATATCAGCTATTACACAACTTAATCAATTACTGAGCACCCAATAGTAGGAGAGACAAATAAGAGCCATATCCCTGAATATTGCTACGAAATTAAATATGTGGGATGAAAACCAAATGCCTTATTGGGATAAAATAGAGTTTACCTGACATTTTTATGTTGGCTTAAAATAAATCAACCAGAATTATTCAGAAATAAAAAAAGGAGAAAATTGTCAATATTATGCATAGTAACAAGGATAAACGAAAAATTATGGAAAATACCCACAGTTTAACGATAGAAAATTACTTTTTCTCTAATTCTTAGCTTTGAAGGCGACAGGTTTATTTATAGCATTCATATTTCTAACTGCTTTAGTAATTGGTCCCTTAGTACAATGGCTTTTAAAGTCGCCTCTAACCTGTTTTTTCCAGTCCTGTTACTGTCAAAATTTCTTAGAATAAACTCTACCGATCTACTGTTTACCACGTTAAGGTAAAGGGGATGATAACAAAGCTATTGCTTTATTGGTATTTTGAAAAATTGAAAAGAATGTGGCCTTGGGGGCTATCTATGGAAGTCATAAAGTTGCTTGGTAAACCTAAAAACTTTTATGTTTCTCTAGCACGTTTGAGTAGAAATTTATTAGAAAATCTTCCCAAAAGAGTGGAGGAAAGGGAGGAAGAGAGATACAAATTTTTAAGTGTGGAGTACGTTGACAGCTGGTGGCCTGTCTCGGTTCTTAACTCTTTGAGCATGTGTGTGTGAAAAAAAGTCTCCTTTGCATTGTATACTTTTCTGGCCAGAAAAAGTAAGCAACAAGCACGTTCAAACATTTGTACTCAATAGTAACGTCATTAATTTACCCTATAAATTCCTTTTATGAAAATATAGAAAAAACTCGAATGGGGATAGTGCACAACGTTGTCAAACACCAAGGTTCGATTAGAAACATTTACTACGTTTATGAATTATGACTACTACACTTTCCGCGTTTTTATAGAGGAATTTTTTTGTGCTGATAATT
Source organism: Morbakka virulenta (assembly GCA_003991215.1). Lineage (NCBI taxonomy): Eukaryota > Metazoa > Cnidaria > Cubozoa > Carybdeida > Carukiidae > Morbakka > Morbakka virulenta. The sequence continues at coordinate 167,494 of RDPX01000248.1, forward strand.
GTTTCACTGGTTCTGTACTTTCGCACGATAAGCCAAGAGCTTTTTTTAGATGGTAAAATAGTGGTAGAGTACTTGATGTTCTTTGTATTTCTCCGTGCGAGTTCTGAGGTTGCATATCTGTTCACTGGTACTCATTGGTATTCCTCCTTTCTTGAAAGTTTCCTTGCGCACCGTCTAAGACTCTTTTTCAGAAAAGTTAACAAAAAACCCTTGCTTAAATGACAAATCAAACTCATTGTTTGATTGTTCTGACACTTCTGTGTGTTTCCTTTCCTTTCCTTGGTATAGGTGTGATGATAGAATGTCCATTAAATTGGTCATTCTGGACTGCAGTTTCTGACGTAGTGCTATTTTGAGCAGGACTTTAACCACACTTCTTCCATCTGATTTCAGACGTTCAGGTTGTATATTGTTTGTGGTAGGTGATTTTGTACATTTCAGCATTCTTATCAGGCATTTACAATTGCTTTGTGAGTGATAGTTGATCCGTTCTATTTTGTCTAGTAGCAAAGAGTGTTCGATATCAATGTGAGGTTGTTCTGTAGCATTGTCTCTGTCATTTGACAAAACCATACAATATGAAATGTAGTTAACGGAAATCTGATAAAATAAGAAATAGAAAAAAAGCAAGAAACAAGATTTTGAATATTGTATCAATGCTGTGTAGAAAATTATCTTGCATAACAAATTGGGCATACTCAAATGATGGTTCTTTCCCTTAGTGAGTTTTTTATTGAAGTCGACTTTTATTTTTATTGTCAGGATGCAATTTTTACACTTTTATTTTTTAAAAATCGAGGTCTTTGAGCAATGTTAGTTGATGACTCTGTGATGGATAGAACAAGGACAGGAATAGCAATTTACATGACACCCTCAGTAGAAAAGTATACATATATTGCCATAAACATGGTCTGGTCAAATGTGCTGGTAATTTGGAAATTTTAATACAGTTTATGAAGGCTGTAAACTTTTTAAGAGATGGAAAGGAGGTATAAAGCTTGCTCTTTTCTTTTAGATATTCGACATCAGAATTCGACTTTGGTTAGTCTTTGGGAATAGTTGTCAGAGTGACCTGGGAGCTCATTTAGTTCCATGATCAAATATGTCGGAAGAGTTCCAAAACGTGTACTATGTCGATCCAGATATCTTTATCTTCTACGTATCCCATCAAAAAAAGTTTTTCAGGGAATCTGATTTTACTTCAGGTCTAACATGCCAACATTACTCTGCTTCGATTGGTTTTATCAACTTTGGCTTTTTCTCTAGTTTGTTGCTCCTGCAGCCCATATTATTATTATTATGTACGGTTTTCTTATGAATGCTGTTTATTTACAATTACTTACCGGGTCACACCCAGTAACCTGAGGCAAGCAAAGGTTTCTACGAGCAACTTAATTGTTTAATAAATGTGGAGTACAAAAGAAAGTATAATACAAATAGGATTAAAAATTGTATCAAAAAGTATAAATGTTCTTGTAATAAATTGTTTCTTTATGTGGACAAAGATTTTCTTAGTATATTTGCGGTGCTGGTAAGGACAATCTTTTGTATCTCCTGTAGGTTATGGTTGCCCGGAATTTTCGCAAGATGTTTATCTGTTCCCTTTTTAATCATTCCCAAAGCTCCTATTATTACTGGAACCGTTGTTGTTTTAAGATTCCACATTTTAGCAATCTCGATTTCAAGATCTTTATACTTGCTCAACTTATCAAACTGTTTGACGGAGATATTTTTATCATTCGGGATGCTCATATCGATCAATGTACATGTTTTCGTTAGGTGGTCTTTAATAATGATATCTGGGCGGTTAGCTTGAATGGTTCTATCAGTATTAACCGGAAAGTCCCATAAGATGGTAACATTTGGACCATTAATCACTGGCAGAGGATGGTGTTCGTACCAGTTGGTAGGTGTTTCTACGTGATAATGCTGACATATTCCCCAGTGCAAATACTGTCCAACCCTATCATGACGTTTCACATATTCACTCGGTGTCAATACTGGGCATCCCGAGACTAAGTGGTCGATGGTTTCAACAAACTGATCGCAAAATCTGCACTTAGGATCGGCTCCGTTCCTCAAGATGTTAGCTTGATAGTTCCGCGTAAAGAGAGATTGATCTTGTGCTGCAACTATGAAGCCTTCAGTTTCTGCCTTCAGTCCCGAACTCCTCAGCCACTGATGGGTTGCAACTTGATCTACATCAGCGTTTTGACTTCGGAGAACGTACTGCCCATGCAGAGCTTTCTGGCTCCATCGTTGGTAAAGTTGGTCCTGTCCATTTTTCTTGGCAGCTTCTTTTGCCTTTTTGGCCAATTTGGTGACAGGTACTTGTTTTGCTTCGACCATTGGATCTACCTTTAGCTCACGTTCAAACGCATTAGATTCCTTGATAATAGAATGTAGTTTCTTACTAATTTCATGTCGATGGACTAGGGACAACATCCAGTCATTTGTACATTCTAGATACTGTTTCATACCAATAATAGTAGTTTTAAACGACAGTTCTAGTTGTATGAGCCCCCGACCCCCATTGCTTCTAGGCAAGTAGAGACGATCAACGTCAGCTTTAGGGTGGAGCATGCGATTGGATGTTAGTAATTTTCTAGTCTTCCTGTCCATTCTTTGGAGATCTGGGAGATTCCAATTGATTATACTGAAACTATATTGTACAACAGGGATTGCGAGAGTGTTGATCGCTTCAATGCGGTTTTTCGAGTTTAATTCTGTCTTCAACACTAGCCTTATCCGACGATAATACTCTTTGCGGATTTTCTCTTTCATAGTTGCGTGGCTAATACCATCACCTTCCTCAACACCTAAATACTTATAGGTGTCTTCTTGATCTAGTTCCTTAATAATAGTATCTACGTCGACATTAATGGACGAGGTCTCTCTAAGCCTGCCCTTAACAAATGTAGCTTTCGCACATTTATCAAGGCCGAAGTCCATGCATATATCATTACTGAACGCCTTCGCTGTGGTTAATAACCCTTCAAGTTCTTGATCATTTTTCGCGTACAGCTTCAAATCGTCCATGTAAAACAGATGGTTTATCACTTTATCAAATATCTTATACCCTGAGCCGGTGTTGTTAAGCTCGTTTGAAAGAGGAATCAGTGACATACAAAAGAGAAGTGGAGATAGAGAGTCTCCTTGAAAAATTCCACGCTTGATACGAATAAAATTAGACTCTGCTACTCCATTGTCGTGTGAAAGAAGAAGACGTGCTTTCCATTGTCCCATACTGTGTCTGAGAAAGTTAGAGATATAGGGAGAAATTTTATAAATGCTAAGGCTTTTTAAGATCCAGTCGTGTGGAACACTATCAAAGGCTTTGCGGTAGTCAATCCAAGCAGTACTGAGGCTTCTTTTTCCTTTTCTGCAATTTTCGAGTATCATTCGGTTGATCAATAGTTGGTCCTTGCATCCGTATGAGTTCCTTCGACATCCTTTTTGCTCTTGTGGTAGGATGGAATTTATTTCTAAAAAGTTGTACATTCTTTCCGTAATGATTGAGGTTAATAGCTTGTAAGTGGTTGTAAGACAAGTAATAGGGCGATAATTTTTAGGGTTTTTAGTGTCATCAGATTTAGGTAAAAGATAAGATAAGCCTTCAGTTAGCCATTCTGGTGCATCTTCAGGTTTCTCCATGATGTCATTGAGAGATTGTGCCAATTCTACGTGTGAAGGTACTAGTACGTTTAACCAAAAATTCGGAATTTTGTCGATGCCAGGGGACGTCCACTTCTTAGATTTCCTTAATGCAGCCTGGACTTCATCCATAGTAATGCTCACCCAATCCTGTTCTTCAACTTCACTCACTCGTTCTTCCTCTCTTTCTATCCACGTTGCTTCTTTGTTAAAGAGCTTTTCCTCACCCCAGATCTTATTCCAGAACTCCTCAACATCCTCACCTTTTGGGGGATCTTTAATCTCAATTTGACCTTTTCCTATTTCCCGATAAAACTTTTTGGCATCGGTTTTGAAAATTTTATTTTGACGATAGAACTTATTTCTCTTATCAAACCTTCTTAATCGTTGTGCTTTAGCTTGTATTTTTTGTTTTAGTGTTTCTTTGATTTCTGCTATAGATGCTTCGTCTGTAAACCGATATTTTTCTTAACTTTCCTACTTTTCCTAATTTTAACAGCCGTTCCTTTTGAGATTTCATCTAAAATTGAGATCTCTGCCCGCATAGATTCAATTTCCTTTTGGATTTTTACCTTCCACGAAGGGGCCGTTTTTTATTATTATTATTATTATTATTATTATTATTATTATTATTATTATTACTGTTTTTAATACTACTATTATTATCATCATCATTATTTCTGAATATCATACTCTTAGATAGTGGAAGTCGGAAAAATGACTAAACATCAAGTTACTACCTGTAACCTCAGATGTTTAGTACAAAACGAAGAATCCTCGCTTTACCCAATATGCATGCCTCTTGTAGCGTACCAAAGTGAATATTCGGATTGATGGTGTTAAGATAGGCCATGAAATTCTTAGTTATCGCTCCGAGCTCTCCAATCATTATCGGAATGATTTTAATATTACTACCTTTCCCGATTCTACTGACCTCAAACCTCAATTCTTTGTACCTTTTGATATTGAGTCCTTCCCTTTCCTCGACTCTCGTGTCAAAGAGGCATGTGACTGTTATATTCTGTAATCATTTAGCCAAATCTACCATTGTAACATGCAATCTTATTATAGCCTCTCTCTGATTAAAGCTAATGTTTGAATTGCTTATGTGCCTCATTTTGATGTATGAAATTATTCTCATGTGCTAGAACTATGCTGAATTATATCCTTGAGTTTATATGCAATCTTGTTTAATCTGTATTAGCAATTACACATAATAATATAACATGGTGTCAGAAAACTGACTGCACGCCTATCTCGTGTTTTACACCATTATTTTCTCTATTGGACTCCTCTAAGCAGAGTAACCCAATCACCATAGACTCCATAGTCAGACACTGGATTCAAACAGGATTTTGTAGAAACTATTACACCAGAAAAAGATGGATACAGCTACACTTCCACCACAAAAAATGGACTGGTCAGCATCTGATCTTGACAGTGCCTTAAAGAAATTTCTTCGCACTTGTTCACTATATTTGAATGGACCATCGCGTGATGTTGATGAGGCAGTGCAGATTAATTATCTCCTTACTTGGTCTGGTCCAGAAGGCCAGGACCTTGCAGAGACCTTCACTTTCACTGACACTGAAAGAGGCAGGTTAGATTCTTACTTTTCCCAATTTAAAGCATATGTTCGTCCCAGAAGTAATTTTCGTGTTGCCTGCTTCAAAATTTTGGGTTGCTCCCAATCTCCTATTGAGCCTGCTGATGTTTATTTGAAACGCCTAAAAGAATTGCTACAACAGTGCGAATATAATCCTATTGTTGCCAATACTCTCCTGGTCGATCTTTTCATTTTGGGACTAAGACTTAAGTCAGTACAGTCCACCTAAAAGAAGGAAGAGATTTAACAATCGAACGAGCCCTCCAGGTTGCCAGAACAGAGGAGGCAACTCTTCAACATATAGAAACTATCCGTGGCCCTGAACAAGAAGTTTCTCTAGATTATGTTAAGAAAACTAATAAAATGGCTAAATCTGTACAAGCAACAACATCCTATTCGAAAACTTGTGGTAATTGCGGTCGCTCCCATAGTAAAGGGGCATGTCCAGCGAAAGATTCTATTTGTAAAAAATGCCACAAGAAAAACCACTAGGCAAATATTTGTCGCTCTGATGTCGCAACTAAGTCAAAAGTACCTCGAAAAGCTAAGACAATAGTTCATGAAGTAGAGGCAAACGATGACTCTCAAGGATTTTATTTTGACTCATTGCATATTGATGGGATTACTTCTACATCTTCCTCGCACACAACACAAGCTTTTGCAAACTTAACATTAGGATCTGCATCACATCAAACTACATTAAAATGTAAGATTGACACTGGAGCAGAAGGAAACATATTACCCTCGTCAGTCTTCAAAGAGTTATGCAATTCAACACCAAATAAGGATTGTTTGAGCTTAACTCCCTCAAAAGTCCGAACAGTAGCATTTGGAGGTCATTCAGTAAAACAGTTAGGCACTTGCCAATTAGGAGTACGTCATGAAAACAAGTTTACCATAGCAAGCTTTTATGTAACTGATACTACTGGCCCAATCTTAATTGGACTACCAACAAGTAAGGTTCTTGGTCTTGTTTCTCTTAATTTTACTATAAACATGGATTCTAAAGAATCATCAGAAATCGATTTTAATAATCAGTGTAACCGAGACAAGATCCTCCAGGATGATAGTGATGTATTCAAAGGTATTGGATACTTTGAAGGAACTTACCACATATCACTCGACCCTAAGGTTCAAGCTGTCATACACCCACCACGTAGGATACCATTTGCACTCTGTGAGCCCTTAAAAGAGGAACTTGACTCCCTAGTAAGCCAAGAAATCATCTCACCTGCTGCTTACCCCACCGACTGGGTCAATACCTGTGTGTGTGTAACAAAACCAAATAGCAAAATCCGTCTTTGGCTTGATC